>JARGYO010000980.1:0-245000 GCA_029206835.1 Rana muscosa
GGGTCATATAAAGGGGTAGGAGAGGAGTTTGGGGACATTATCGGGGGGGGGTCATATAAAGGGGTAGGAGAGGAGTTTGGGGACATTATCGGGGGGGTCATATAAAGGGGTAGGAGGGGAGTCCGGGGACATTATCGGGGGGGGTCATATAAAGGGGTAGGAGAGGAGTTTGGGGACATTATCGGGGGGGGGTCATATAAAGGGGTAGGAGAGGAGTTTGGGGACATTATCGGAGGGTCATATAAAGGGGTAGGAGAGGAGTTTGGGGACATTATCGGGGGGGTCATATAAAGGGGTAGGAGAGGAGTTTGGGGACATTATCGGGGGGGTCATATAAAGGGGTAGGAGAGGAGTCCGGGGACATTATCAGGGGGGGTCATATAAAGGGGTAGAAGAGGAGTCCGGGGACATTATCGGGGGGGGTCATATAAAGGGGTAGGAGAGGAGTTTGGGGACATTATCAGGGGTCATATAAAGGGGTAGGAGAGGAGTTTGGGGACATTATCGGGGGGAGTCATATAAAGGGGTAGGAGAGGAGTCCGGGGACATTATCGGGGGGGGGGTCATATAAAGGGGTAGGAGAGGAGTCCGGGGACATTATCGGGGGGGGGGGTCATATAAAGGGGTAGGAGAGGAGTCCGGGGACATTGTCGGGGGGGTCATATAAAGGGGTAGGAGAGGAGTTTGGGGACATTATCGGGGGTGGGGGGTCATATAAAGGGGTAGGAGAGGAGTTTGGGGACATTATCGGGGGGGTCATATAAAGGGGTAGGAGAGGAGTCCGGGGACATTATCGGGGGGGTCATATAAAGGGGTAGGAGAGGAGTCCGGGGACATTATCGGGGGGGTCATATAAAGGGGTAGGAGAGGAGTCCGGGACATTATCGGGGGGTCATATAAAGGGGTAGGAGAGGAGTGTGGGGACATTGTCGGGGGGTCATATAAAGGGGTAGTAGAGGAGTCCGGGGACATTATCGGGGGGTCATATAAAGGGGTAGGAGGGGAGTCCGGGGACATTATCGGGGGGGTCATATAAAGGGGTAGGAGAGGAGTCCGGAGACATTATCGGGGGGGTCATATAAAGGGGTAGGAGAGGAGTCCGGAGACATTATCGGGGGGGTCATATAAAGGGGTAGGAGAGGAGTTTGGGGACATTATCGGGGGGGGGGGTCATATAAAGGGGTAGGAGAGGAGTCCGGGGACATTATCGGGGGGGTCATATAAAGGGGTAGGAGAGGAGTTTGGGGACATTATCGGGGGGGTCATATAAAGGGGTAGGAGAGGAGTTTGGGGACATTATCGGGGGGGTCATATAAAGGGGTAGGAGAGGAGACCGGGGACATTATCGGGGGGTCATATAAAGGGGTAGGAGAGGAGTCCGGGGACATTATCGGGGGGGGTCATATAAAGGGGTAGGAGAGGAGACCGGGGACATTATCGGGGGGGGGGGGGGGGTCATATAAAGGGGTAGGAGAGGAGTCCGGGGACATTGTCGGGGGGGGTCATATAAAGGGGTAGGAGAGGAGTCCGGGGACATTACCGGGGGGGGTCATATAAATGGGTAGGAGAGGAGTCCGGAGACATTATCGGGGGGGGTCATATAAAGGGGTAGGAGAGGAGTCCGGAGACATTATCGGGGGGGGGTCATATAAAGGGGTAGGAGAGGAGTCCGGAGACATTATCGGGGGGGGTCATATAAAGGGGTAGGAGAGGAGTTTGGGGACATTATCGGGGGGGTCATATAAAGGGGTAGGAGAGGAGTTTGGGGACATTATCGGGGGGGTCATATAAAGGGGTAGGAGGGGAGTCCGGGGACATTATCGGGGGGGGTCATATAAAGGGGTAGGAGAGGAGTCCGGGGACATTATCAGGGGGTCATATAAAGGGGTAGGAGTGGAGTCCGGGGACATTATCGGGGGGTCATATAAAGGGGTAGGAGAGGAGTCCGGGGACATTATCGGGGGGGGTCATATAAAGGGGTAGGAGAGGAGTCCGGGGACATTATCGGGGGGGTCATATAAAGGGGTAGGAGAGGAGTTTGGGGACATTATCGGGGGGGGTCATATAAAGGGGTAGGAGAGGAGTTTGGGGACATTGTCGGGGGGGACATATAAAGGGGTAGGAGAGGAGTCCGGGGACATTATCGGGGGGGTCATATAAAGGGGTAGGAGAGGAGTCCGGGGACATTATCAGGGGGTCATATAAAGGGGTAGGAGTGGAGTCCGGGGACATTATCGGGGGGTCATATAAAGGGGTAGGAGAGGAGTCCGGGGACATTATCGGGGGGGGGTCATATAAAGGGGTAGGAGAGGAGTCCGGGGACATTATCGGGGGGGGGTCATATAAAGGGGTAGGAGAGGAGTTTGGGGACATTATCGGGGGGGGTCATATAAAGGGGTAGGAGAGGAGTTTGGGGACATTGTCGGGGGGGACATATAAAGGGGTAGGAGAGGAGTCCGGGGACATTATCGGGGGGGTCATATAAAGGGGTAGGAGAGGAGTTTGGGGACATTATCGGGGGGGGGTCATATAAAGGGGTAGGAGAGGAGTTTGGGGACATTATCGGGGGGGTCATATAAAGGGTTAGGAGAGGAGTCGGGGACATTATCGGGGGGGTCATATAAAGGGGTAGGAGAGGAGTTTGGGGACATTATCGGGGGGGGGGGTCATATAAAGGGGTAGGAGAGGAGTCCGGGGACATTATCGGGGGGGGGGTCATATAAAGGGGTAGGAGAGGAGTTTGGGGACATTATCGGGGGGGTCATATAAAGGGGTAGGAGGGGAGTCCGGGGACATTATCGGGGGGGTCATATAAAGGGGTAGGAGAGGAGTCCGGGGACATTATCGGGGGGTCATATAAAGGGGTAGGAGAGGAGTTTGGGGACATTATCGGGGGGGTCATATAAAGGGGTAGGAGAGGAGTTTGGGGACATTGTCGGGGGGGACATATAAAGGGGTAGGAGAGGAGTCCGGGGACATTATCGGGGGGGGTCATATAAAGGGGTAGGAGAGGAGTCCGGGGACATTATCGGGGGGGGTCATATAAAGGGGTAGGAAAGGAGTTTGGGGACATTATCAGGGGGGTCATATAAAAGGGGTAGGAGAGGAGTTTGGGGACATTATCGGGGGGTTCATATAAAGGGTTAGGAGAGGAGTTTGGGGACATTATCGGGGGGGTCATATAAAGGGGTAGGAGGGGAGTCCGGGGACATTATCGGGGGGGGTCATATAAAGGGTTAGGAGAGGAGTCTGGGGACATTATCGGGGGGGGTCATATAAAGGGGTAGGAGAGGAGTCCGGGGACATTATCGGGGGGTCATATAAAGGGGTAGGAGAGGAGTCCGGGGACATTATCGGGGGGGTCATATAAAGGGGTAGGAGAGGAGTTTGGGGACATTATCGGGGGGGGGTCATATAAAGGGGTAGGAGAGGAGTCCGGGGACATTATCGGGGGGGTCATATAAAGGGGTAGGAGGGGAGTCCGGGGACATTATCGGGGGGGGTCATATAAAGGGGTAGGAGAGGAGTCCGGGGACATTATCGGGGGGGGGGTCATATAAAGGGGTAGGAGAGGAGGCCGGGGACATTATCGGGGGTGGGGGTCATATAAAGGGGTAGGAGAGGAGACCGGGGACATTGTCGGGGGGGTCATATAAAGGGGTAGGAGAGGAGTCCGGGGACATTATCGGGGGGGGTCATATAAATGGGTAGGAGAGGAGTCCGGAGACATTATCGGGGGGGGTCATATAAAGGGGTAGGAGAGGAGTCCGGAGACATTATCGGGGGGGGGGTCATATAAAGGGGTAGGAGAGGAGTCCGGAGACATTATCGGGGGGGGTCATATAAAGGGGTAGGAGAGGAGTTTGGGGACATTATCGGGGGGGGTCATATAAAGGGGTAGGAGAGGAGTCCGGGGACATTATCGGGGGGGGTCATATAAAGGGGTAGGAGAGGAGTCCGAGGACATTATCAGGGGGTCATATAAAGGGGTAGGAGTGGAGTCCGGGGACATTATCGGGGGGTCATATAAAGGGGTAGGAGAGGAGTCCGGGGACATTATCGGGGGGGGGGTCATATAAAGGGGTAGGAGAGGAGTCCGGGGACATTATCGGGGGGGGTCATATAAAGGGGTAGGAGAGGAGTTTGGGGACATTATCGGGGGGGTCATATAAAGGGGTAGGAGAGGAGTTTGGGGACATTGTCGGGGGGGACATATAAAGGGGTAGGAGAGGAGTCCGGGGACATTATCGGGGGGGGTCATATAAAGGGGTAGGAGAGGAGTCCGGGGACATTATCGGGGGGGGGTCATATAAAGGGGTAGGAGGGGAGTTCGGGGACATTATCGGGGGGGGGGGTCATATAAAGGGGTAGGAGAGGAGACTGGGGACATTATCGGGGGGGTCATATAAAGGGGTAGGAGAGGAGTTTGGGGACATTATCGGGGGGGTCATATAAAGGGGTAGGAGAGGAGTTTGGGGACATTATCGGGGGGGTCATATAAAGGGGTAGGAGAGGAGTTTGGGGACATTATCGGGGGGGTCATATAAAGGGTTAGGAGAGGAGTCGGGGACATTATCGGGGGGGTCATATAAAGGGGTAGGAGAGGAGTTTGGGGACATTATCGGGGGGGGGTCATATAAAGGGGTAGGAGAGGAGTTTGGGGACATTATCGGGGGGGTCATATAAAGGGGTAGGAGGGGAGTCCGGGGGACATTATCGGGGGGGTCATATAAAGGGGTAGGAGAGGAGTCCGGGGACATTATCGGGGGGGTCATATAAAGGGGTAGGAGAGGAGTTTGGGGACATTATCGGGGGGGTCATATAAAGGGGTAGGAGAGGAGTTTGGGGACATTGTCGGGGGGGGACATATAAAGGGGTAGGAGAGGAGTCCGGGGACATTATCGGGGGGGTCATATAAAGGGGTAGGAGAGGAGTCCGGGGACATTATCGGGGGGGTCATATAAAGGGGTAGGAGAGGAGTTTGGGGACATTATCAGGGGGGTCATATAAAGGGGTAGGAGAGGAGTTTGGGGACATTATCGGGGGGGTCATATAAAGGGGTAGGAGAGGAGTTTGGGGACATTATCGGGGGGGTCATATAAAGGGGTAGGAGGGGGGCCTGGGGACATTGTTGGGGGGGTCATATAAAGGGGTAGGAGAGGAGGCCGGGGACATTATCGGGGGGTCATATAAAGGGGTAGGAGAGGAGTTTGGGGACATTATCAGGGGGGGTCATATAAAGGGGTAGGAGAGGAGTCCGGGGACATTATCGGGGGGGGTCATATAAAGGGGTAGGAGAGGAGTTTGGAGACATTATCGGGGGGGTCATATAAAGGGGTAGGAGAGGAGTCCGGGGACATTATCGGGGGGTTCATATAAAGGGGTAGGAGAGGAGTTTGGGGACATTATCGGGGGGTCTTATAAAGGGGTAGGAGGGGAGTCCGGGGACATTATCGGGGGGGTCATATAAAGGGTTAGGAGAGGAGTCCGGGGACATTATCGGGGGGGGTCATATAAAGGGGTAGGAGAGGAGTCCGGGGACATTATCGGGGGGGTCATATAAAGGGGTAGGAGAGGAGTCCGGGGACATTATCGGGGGGGGTCATATAAAGGGGTAGGAGGGGAGTCTGGGGACATTATCGGGGGGGGGGGTCATATAAAGGGGTAGGAGAGGAGTCCGGGGACATTATCGGGGGGGGTCATATAAAGGGGTAGGAGAGGAGTCCGGGGACATTATCGGGGGGGTCATATAAAGGGGTAGGAGAGGAGTCCGGGGACATTATTGGGGGGGGTCATATAAAGGGGTAGGAGAGGAGTCCGGGGACATTATCGGGGGGGGTCATATAAAGGGGTAGGAGAGGAGTCCGGGGACATTATCGGGGGGGTCATATAAAGGGGTAGGAGAGGAGTCCGGGGACATTATTGGGGGGGTCATATAAAGGGGTAGGAGAGGAGTCCGGGGACATTATCGGGGGGGTCATATAAAGGGGTAGGAGAGGAGTCCGGGGACATTATTGGGGGGGTCATATAAAGGGGTAGGAGAGGAGTCCGGGGACATTATTGGGGGGGTCATATAAAGGGGTAGGAGAGGAGTCCGGGGACATTATTGGGGGGGGTCATATAAAGGGGTAGGAGAGGAGTCCCTGCTGCTGATATAGAAGTCATGGTGTAACATGTGGTGCAGATATTTGCCCCGTTGGCTCCTCTCCCCCCCCCCCCGGTGGGGTCTCTTCTATAGAATTGAAGTCGGGGGTCTCTGGAAGTGAGTGTCCCTCACTGATGAGTACTTGGGGCCCCGTAGCAGCCCCTCCCCTTCTTGTTCCTCATTCATTCTCTCACTCCCTCCCCTCTTCTCTCTCACTGATCCACCTTGAGTGAGTGACGTCACGTTGCCATGGTGCTGTTATTACGCTACACGGGGTGGGGGGGAGATATTTCAGCACCACATCTCAGTGGATAGCACACTCTTCTCTCTCCAGCTGCAGCTTCCATGCTGGAGCTCCAGATAGCCAACTGCCAGCGGACTGGAGACCCCAATCAACTGCCCCTCAGCTGGAGGACAGCCTGGGCTACGGAGGAGAACCCCGGCACTGGCCAGAGGGCAACTGTGGCTGGAGAGCATAGAAGACCACCGGCCACTGGCTATAGAGCATAGAAGACCACCGGCCACTGGCTATAGAGCATAGAATACCACCGGCCACTGGCTATAGAGTATAGAAGACCACCGGCCACTGGTGGGAGAGTATAGAAGACCACCGGCCACTGGCTATAGAGCATAGAAGACCACCGGCCACTGGCTATAGAGCATAGAAGACCACCGGCCACTGGTGGGAGACTATAGAAGACCACCGGCCACTGGCTATAGAGCATAGAAGACCACCGGCCACTGGCTATAGAGCATAGAAGACCACCGGCCACTGGCTATAGAGCATAGAAGACCACCGGCCACTGGCTATAGAGTATAGAAGACCACCGGCCACTGGCTATAGAGCATAGAAGACCACCGGCCACTGGCTATAGAGCATAGAAGACCACCGGCCACTGGCTATAGAGCATAGAAGACCAACGGCCACTGGCTATAGAGTATAGAAGACCACCGGCCACTGGCTATAGAGTATAGAAGACCACCGGCCACTGGACACCACTGGTTTTGAAAGCCACCAGTTGGAAGACAAGGATTATTGGTTGCGGACTGAAGGAGATCCCGGGATATCGGCTTAGAGGGGAGAAGATCATTGGCCGAGGACATTACTGGCCACAGGGAGCGGAACCCACAGACCTCACAGGTAGGTGTCTGTATGTGACCTCCTAGTATATCATTGTGGGCAATACAGAGCTCAGCACTCCGCACTCTGCACTCCCCGTCCTCCTCACTGTGTATGTGGAGAAATCCTACAAGGCTGCACCTGGAAATTTCAACATTTGATATTCCCAATCATGTACTTACCTCTACATCATGTACTTACCTCTGTATAATGTACTTACCTCTATACTTACCTCCATATCCTATACTTACCTCTATATCATGTACTTACCTCTATATCATGTACTTACCTCTATACTTACCTCCATATCCTATACTTACCTCTATATCATGTACTTACCTCTATATCATGTACTTACCTCTATACTTACCTCTATATCATGTACTTACCTCTATACTTACCTCCATATCCTATACTTACCTCTATATCATGTACTTACCTCTATATCATGTACTTACCTCTATACTTACCTCTATATCATGTTTTTACCTCTATACTTACCTCCATATCCTATACTTACCTCTATATCATGTACTTACCTCTATACTTACCTCCATATCCTATACTTACCTCTATATCATGTACTTACCTCTATATCCTATACTTACCTCTATATCATGTACTTACCTCTATATCATGTACTTACCTCTATACTTACCTCCATATCCTATACTTACCTCTATATCATGTACTTACCTCTATATCATGTACTTACCTCTATACTTACCTCCAAATCCTATACTTACCTCTATATCATGTACTTACCTCTATATCATGTACTTACCTCTATATTTACCCCTATATCCTATACTCACCTCTATACTTACCTCTATATCCTACACTTACCTCTATATCCTGTACGTACCTCTATAACATGTACTTACCTCTATACTTACCTCTATATCCTATACTTTTTTATAATAATTTTTTTAAATTGTATTTAACACATAATTATTGACATACACAACATCATACATTAACATCACATTCATTTTAATCTACTACCCCCACCCCATCCCAAAGACAAAAAAAAATAAAAAAAAAAATAAATAAAAAATAAATCATAAAAAATATATATCCTATACTTACCTCTATATCATGTACTTACCTTTATATTATGTACTTACCTCTATATCCTATACTTACCTCTATTTCATGTACTTACCTCTATATCCTATACTTACCTCTATTTCATGTACTTAGCTCTAGGTCCTCTACTTACATCCAAGTCATGTACTCACCTCGATACCATACTTCTCTCCACATTGTGTACTTACCTCTACACTCTGTACTATTATCTGTAGCACTCAGCCAACCTCATACTGAGCTGATCCTCTGTATACAATCTAATCTCCGTCACCATAATGATACATTCTGTATACACTGTGACGTCACAGATCAGTCTGTATACAATGTGACGTCACAGATCAGTCTGTATACAATGTGACGTCACAGATCAGTCTGTATACAATGTGACATCACAGATCAGTCTGTATACAATGTGACATCACAGATCAGTCTGTATACACTGTGACATCACAGATCAGTCTGTATACAATGTGACGTCACAGATCAGTCTGTATACAATGTGACATCACAGACCAGTCTGTATACACTGTGACATCACAGATCAGTCTGTATACAATGTGACATCACAGATCAGTCTGTATACAATGTGACATCACAGATCAGTCTGTATACAATGTGACGTCACAGATCAGTCTGTATACAATGTGACGTCACAGATCAGTCTGTATACAATGTGACATCACAGATCAGTCTGTATACAATGTGACATCACAGATCAGTCTGTATACAATGTGACGTCACAGATCAGTCTGTATACAATGTGACGTCACAGATCAGTCTGTATACAATGTGACATCACAGACCAGTCTGTATACACTGTGACATCACAGATCAGTCTGTATACAATGTGACATCACAGATCAGTCTGTATACAATGTGACATCACAGATCAGTCTGTATACAATGTGACATCACAGATCAGTCTGTATACAATGTGACGTCACAGATCAGTCTGTATACAATGTGACGTCACAGATCAGTCTGTATACAATGTGACATCACAGATCAGTCTGTATACAATGTGACATCACAGATCAGTCTGTATACAATGTGACATCACAGATCAGTCTGTATACAATGTGACGTCACAGATCAGTCTGTATACAATGTGACGTCACAGATCAGTCTGTATACAATGTGACGTCACAGATCAGTCTGTATACAATGTGACGTCACAGATCAGTCTGTATACAATGTGACATCACAGATCAGTCTGTATACAATGTGACGTCACAGATCAGTCTGTATACAATGTGACGTCACAGATCAGTCTGTATACAATGTGACATCACAGATCAGTCTGTATACAATGTGACGTCACAGATCAGTCTGTATACAATGTGACATCACAGATCAGTCTGTATACAATGTGACATCACAGATCAGTCTGTATACAATGTGACGTCACAGACCAGTCTGTATACAATGTGACGTCACAGATCAGTCTGTATACAATGTGACATCACAGATCAGTCTGTATACAATGTGACGTCACAGATAAGTCTGTATACAATGTGACGTCACAGATCAGTCTGTATACAATGTGACGTCACAGACCAGTCTGTATACACTGTGACATCACAGATCAGTCTGTATACAATGTGACGTCACAGATCAGTCTGTATACAATGTGACGTCACAGATAAGTCTGTATACAATTTGACGTCACAGACCAGTCTGTATACAATGTGACGTCACAGATAAGTCTGTATACAATGTGACATCACAGATCAGTCTGTATACAATGTGACATCACAGATCATTCTGTATACAATGTGACGTCACAGATCAGTCTGTATACAATGTGACGTCACAGACCAGTCTGTATACAATGTGACGTCACAGACCAGTCTGTATACAATGTGACGTCACAGACCAGTCTGTATACAATGTGACATCACAGATCAGTCTGTATACAATGTGACGTCACAGATCAGTCTGTATACAATGTGACGTCACAGACCAGTCTGTATACAATGTGACGTCACAGATCAGTCTGTATACAATGTGACGTCACAGATCAGTCTGTATACAATGTGACATCACAGATCAGTCTGTATACAATGTGACGTCACAGATCAGTCTGTATACAATGTGACGTCACAGACCAGTCTGTATACAATGTGACGTCACAGATAAGTCTGTATACAATGTGACATCACAAATCAGTCTGTATACAATGTGACGTCACAGACCAGTCTGTATACAATGTGACGTCACAGATCAGTCTGTATACAATGTGACATCACAGACCAGTCTGTATACAATGTGATGTCACAGACCAGTCTGTATACAATGTGACGTCACAGATCATTCTGTATACAATGTGACGTCACAGATCAGTCTGTATACAATGTGACGTCACAGACCAGTCTGTATACAATGTGACGTCACAGACCAGTCTGTATACAATGTGACGTCACAGATCAGTCTGTATACAATGTGACGTCACAGATCAGTCTGTATACAATGTGACGTCACAGATAAGTCTGTATACAATGTGACGTCACAGATAAGTCTGTATACAATGTGACGTCACAGATAAGTCTGTATACAATGTGACGTCACAGATAAGTCTGTATACAATGTGACATCACAGATCAGTCTGTATACAATGTGACGTCACAGATCAGTCTGTATACAATGTGACGTCACAGATAAGTCTGTATACAATGTGACGTCACAGATAAGTCTGTATACAATGTGACGTCACAGATAAGTCTGTATACAATGTGACGTCACAGATAAGTCTGTATACAATGTGACATCACAGATCAGTCTGTATACAATGTGACGTCACAGATAAGTCTGTATACAATGTGACATCACAGATCAGTCTGTATACAATGTGACATCACAGATCAGTCTGTATACAATGTGACATCACAGATCAGTCTGTATACAATGTGACGTCACAGATAAGTCTGTATACACTGTGACATCACAGATCAGTCTGTATACAATGTGACGTCACAGATAAGTCTGTATACAATGTGACATCACAGATCAGTCTGTATACAATGTGACATCACAGATAAGTCTGTATACAATGTGAGGTCACAGATCAGTCTGTATACAATGTGACGTCACAGATAAGTCTGTATACACTGTGACGTCACAGATCAGTCTGTATACAATGTGACGTCACAGATCAGTCTGTATACAATGTGACGTCACAGATCAGTCTGTATACAATGTGACGTCACAGATAATGCTGATTTATTTATGATTCCAGGTTAGGCATGTGAATTTAGTTTCGTTACAAATCGAATTTTGGACGAATTTTCATTATTCGGACGTTCGGAGGCATCCGAATTAACGAATTACAATGCTAACGAATTCCACCGAAATAACGTTTCAAATCGAAAAACCACGGACGAAATTCAAATCAAATTCGAAAAAAATTTGAATCGAATTTGAAAAAAATTCTAGTCGAATCAAATTTGAAAACAATTAGAATAAAATCGAAAATATTGGAAAGAATCGAATAGAAAAACAATAGAACAGAATAGAATAAAATACAATATATATATTATATTTTATTCTATTCTGTTCTATTTTTTTTCTAGTCTATTTTCTATTTCTATTCTAATCTTTTCTAATTGGAATTCGAAAAATCGGTCGCATTCGAAAATATTTCAACCAAATTAAAAATATTTCTACCGGATTCGTTAATATTTCAACCGGATTCTAAATTATTTCAACCGAATAGAAAAGACCATGTTCCGACATTCGAATTTCGTATAGAATGAATTAGAATTCCAATTAGAAAAGATTAGAATAGAAATAGAAAATAGACCTGCAAAAAAAAATGAAATAGAGGCTTATAGTCTGCAGATCTGATGAGAAAATGAAATAGATACTAATAGTCTGCAGGAGATCTGCAAAAAGAATATATAAATGCTAATAGTCTGCAGGAGATTGGATGGAAATAAATAGTAATCTGCAAAAAAAAAAATGAAATAGATGCTAATAGTCTGCAGGAGATCTGCTGAAATAAAGGAAATGGCTGCTCTAATGCAAAAAAAAAATGAAATAGATGCTAATAGTCTGCAGGAGATCTGCAAAAAAATGAAATAGATGTTAATATACTGCAGGAGATCTGATGGAAATAAATAGTAATCTGCAAAAAAAATTAAAAAATGAAATAGATGCTATTTATTTCCATCAGATCTCCTGCAGTATATTAACATCTATTTCATTTTTTTTGCAGATCTCCTGCAGACTATTAGCATCTATTTCATTTTTATTTTCTTTTTCATTTTTTGCATTAGAGCAGCCATTTCCTTTATTTCAGCAGATCTCCTGCAGACTATTAGCATCTATTTAATTTTTTTTGCTTTTTGCAGATTACTATTTGTTTCGGATGAGACCTGCAAAAAAAAAAGAAATAGATGTTAATATACTGCAGGAGATCTGATGGAAATAAATAGTAATCTGCAAAATATCCGTTTGAAATATTATCGAATCCGGTTGAAATATTTTCGAATTCGGTTGAAATATTTTCGAATGCGACCGATTTTTCGAATTCGGTCGAAAGCGAAACGAAATCCGAAAACAAATTTACCGAATCTAACTAAACGAAATTAATTAATTAACTAATTAAAACAAAACGAAACAAAACTTTGTCTATTCCAGGTATTTCTATATCATGGTCGGTGTACTCCGCACTTTACATATACATTGTACATTCACATCAGTCCCCGCCCTCAGGAGCTCACACTCTAATGTCCCCAACTCACATTCATATACTGGGGACAATTACCTCCCAGCATGTCTTTGGAGGAGACCGGAGTACCGGAGGAACCCCACACAGGCGCAGGGAGAACATGCAAACTCCATGCAGGTAGTGCCGTGGTTGGGATTGGAACCGAGGACCCCGGTGCTGCTGGGCGGAGGAGCTAACCACTTATCCACTGTGCTGATCTCAGACGGCGCGTCTGTCAGATTTCCATCTCTCTGGTACAGAATTACAGAATGATCTGAGGACGGGGGTGAGTGTAGTTGGGGGAGGGGAGAATAATAGTGGTTGGTGGGGGGGGGTGATTGTAGTTTGGGGTGAGTTTAGCTGGGGGTTGGGGGGGATTGTAGTTGGGGGTTGGGGGGGATTGTAGTTGGGGGGATTGTTGTTGGGGGTTGGGGGGGATTGTAGCTGGGGGTTGGGGGGATTGTAGTTGGGAGTTGGGGTGGATTGTAGTTGGGGGTTGGGGGGGATTGTAGTTGGAGGTTGGGGGGATTGTAGTTGGGGGGTTGGAGGGATTGTAGTTGGGGGGATTGTAGTTGGGGGTCGGGGGGGATTGTAGTTGGAGATTGCAGGGATTGTAGTTGGGGGTTGGGGGGATTGTAGTTGGAGGTTGAGGGGGATTGTAGATGGAGGTTGGGGGGGATTGCAGTTGGGGGTTGGGGGGATTGTAGTTGGGGGTTGGGGGATTGTAGTTGGGGGTTGGGGGGGATTGTAGTTGGGGGTTGGAGGGGATTGTAGTTGGGGGTTGGGGGGGATTGTAGTTGGAGGTTGGGGGGGATTGTAGTTGGAGGCTGGGGGGGATTGTAGTTGGGGGTTGGGGGGATTGTAGTTGGAGGGGATTGTAGTTGGGGGCTGGGGGAATTGTAGTTGGGGGTTGGGGGGATTGTAGTTGGGGGGTTGGAGGGGATTGTAGTTGGGGGTCGGGGGGGGGGGGTTGTAGTTGGAGGTTGGGGGGATTGTAGTTGGAGGTTGGGGAGGATTGTAGTTGGAGGTTGGGGAGGATTGTAGTTGGGGGGATTGTAGTTGGGGGTTGGGGGGATTGTAGTTGGGGGGATTGTAGTTGGGGGTTGGGGGGATTGTAGTTGGGGGTTGGGGGGGATTGTAGTTGGGGGGATTGTAGTTGGAGGTTGGGGGGATTGTAGTTGGGGGTTGGGGAGGATTGTAGTTGGGGGTTGGGGGGATAGTAGTTGGGGGGTTGGGGGGGATTGTAGTTGGGGGTCGGGGGGGATTGTAGTTGGAGGTTGGGGGGGGATTGTAGTTGGAGGTTGGAGGGGATTGTAGTTGGGGGTTGGGGGGATTGTAGTTGGAGGTTGGGGGGATTGTAGTTGGGGGTTGGGGGGATTGTAGTTGGAGGTTGGGGGGGATTGTAGTTGGGGGTTGGGGGGATTGTAGTTGGAGGGGATTGTAGTTGGGGGCTGGGGGGATTGTAGTTGGGGGTTGGGGAGGATTGTAGTTGGGGGTTGGGGGGATTGTAGTTGGGGGGTTGGGGGGATTGTAGTTGGGGGTCGGGGGGTTGTAGTTGGAGGTTGGGGGGATTGTAGTTGGAGGTTGGGGGGATTGTAGTTGGAGGTTGGGGAGAATTGTAGTTGGGGGTTGAGGGGATTGTAGTTGGGGGGTTGGAGGGGATTGTAGTTGGGGGTTGGGGGGGATTGTAGTTGGGGGGATTGTAGTTGGAGGTTGGGGGGATTGTAGTTGGGGGTTGGGGGGGATTGTAGTTGGTGGGTTGGAGGGGATTGTAGTTGGGGGGATTGTAGTTGGGGGGATTGCAGTTGGGGGTTGGGGGGGATTGTAGTTGGGGGTTGGGGAGGATTGTAGTTGGGGGTTGAGGGGATTGTAGTTGGGGGGTTGGAGGGGATTGTAGTTGGGGGTTGGGGGGATTGTAGTTGGGGGTTGGGGGGGATTGAAGTTGGGGGGATTGTAGTTGGGGGTTGGGGGGATTGTAGTTGGGGGTTGGGGGGATTGAAGTTGGGCGGTTGGGGGGTATTGTAGTTGGGGGTTGGGGGGGATTGTAGTTGAGGGTTGGGGGGGATTGTAGTTTGGAGTTGGGGTTGGGGGGATTGTAGTTGGGAGTTGGGGTTGGGGGATTGTAGTTGGGGGTCGGGGGGATTGTAGTTGGGGGTTGGGGGGGATTGTAGTTGGGGGTTGGGGGGGATTGTAGTTGAGGGTTGGGGGGGATTGTAGTTTGGAGATGGGGTTGGGGGGATTGTAGTTGGGAGTTGGGGTTGGGGGGATTGTAGTTGGGGGTCGGGGGGATTGTAGTTGGGGGTTGGGGGGATTGTAGTTGGGGGGTTGTGGGGATTGTAGTTGGGGGTTGGGGGGGATTGTAGTTGGGGGTTGGGGGGATGGGGGGGGGTTGTAGTTGGGGGGGATTGTAGTTGGAGGTTGGGGGGATTGTAGTTGGGGGTTGGGGGGATTGTAGTTGGGGGTTGTAGTTGGGGGGATTGTAGTTGGAGGTTGGGGGGATTGTAGTTGGGGGTTGGGGGGAGATTGTAGTTGGGGGGATTGTAGTTGGGGGGATTGTAGTTGGGGGTTGGGGGGATTGTAGTTGGGGGTTGGGGGATTGTAGTTGGGGGGATTGTAGTTGGGGGGATTGTAGTTGGGGGGTTGGAGGGGATTGTAGTTGGGGGTTGGGGGGATTGTAGTTGGGGGCTGGAGGGGATTGTAGTTGGGGGTTGGGGGGGATTGTAGTTGGGGGGGATTGTAGTTGGGGGTTGGGGGGAGATTATAGTTGGGGGGATTGTAGTTGGGGGTTGGGGGGATTGTAGTTGGGGGGTTGGAGGGGATTGTAGTTGGGGGTTGGGGAGGATTGTAGTTGGGGGGTTGGAGGGGATTGTAGTTGGGGGTTGGTCTGGATTGTAGTTTGGGGGTTGGAGGGGATTGTAGTTGGGGGTTGGGGGGATTGTAGTTGGGGGTTGGGGGGATTGTAGTTGGGGGGATTGTAGTTGGGGGGGATTGTAGTTGGGGGGTTGGAGGGGATTGTAGTTGGGGGTTGGGGGGATTGTAGTTGGGGGGCTGGAGGGGATTGTAGTTGGGGGTTGGGGGGGATTGTAGTTGGGGGGATTGTAGTTGGGGGTTGGGGGGAGATTGTAGTTGGGGGGATTGTAGTTGGGGGGTTGGAGGGGATTGTAGTTGGGGGTTGGGGGGATTGTAGTTGGGGGGTTGGAGGGGATTGTAGTTGGGGGTTGGTCTGGATTGTAGTTGGGGGGTTGGAGGGGATTGTAGTTGGGGGTTGGGGGGATTGTAGTTGGGGGTTGGGGGGAGATTGTAGTTGGGGGGATTGTAGTTGGGGGTTGGGGGATTGTAGTTGGGGGGTTGGAGGGGATTGTAGTTGGGGGTTGGGGGGGATTGTAGTTGGGGGGTTGGAGGGGATTGTAGTTGGGGGTTGGTCAGGATTGTAGTTGGGGGGTTGGAGGGGATTGTAGTTGGGGGTTGGGGGATTGTAGTTGGGGGTTGTGGGGGGATTGTAGTTGGGGGGGATTGTAGTTGGGGGGTTGGGGGGATTGTAGTTGGGGGGCTGGAGGGGATTGTAGTTGGGGGTTGGGGGGATTGTAGTTGGGGGGGATTGTAGTTGGGGGGAGATTGTAGTTGGGGGGATTGTAGTTGGGGGTTGGGGGGATTGTAGTTGGGGGGTTGGAGGGGATTGTAGTTGGGGGTTGGGGGGGATTGTAGTTGGGGGGTTGGAGGGGATTGTAGTTGGGGGTTGGTCTGGATTGTAGTTGGGGGGTTGGAGGGGATTGTAGTTGGGGGTTGGGGGGATTGTAGTTGGGGGTTGTGGGGGGGATTGTAGTTGGGGGGATAGTACGGTGAGTCACCAAGCAGTTTTCGGCAGAGTCTGAGCGCTCGCCTCCTTTTTGATATACAGAAAAATGTCTGAACGGGGGTCAGAGGTCACAGTTTCCCTGCCTGACCTTCCATGGTGTCACCCGGCTCCTGAGTGTGCATAGCACCATCCCATACCAGAGCTCTGCACAGAGAAGGAATGGGGGGGGAGGTTTCTGGTTGGGTGAAATACGGGAGAGGAGAGACCCCAGAGGGGCGGGGTGACCCCAGGTCAGGATCTTATGGGAATCCCTCTGCTGGAGCTCAACATGTAATCTCCAAATGGGAAAGTGCCTTTGGGGTCACCCTGGGGGGGGGTAATATCTCCACCTGGACCACCCAGGAAGACCAGACAAGGAAAGCACCGACTGGCTGGACGGTTCACAGAAGGAATCTTATGGTTTCTATTTTCTATGGTCCCTCCTGGACATCTGAAGTGACCAGAGATACCGGGGTTCTCCATACTATGGCCCAGGGGCCACATCCCACCCACAGTCAGGGTCAGGGCACAGACTAAGGATTCAGGTCAGCAGGGGCTGCCTATGTCAATGATGGGGACCCTGATGTAAGGAGGGTCTCTGAGGGGGACACTGATGTAGGGAGGGGCTCTGAGGGGGACACTGATGTAGGGAGGAACTCTGATGGGGACCCTGAAGTAAGGAGGAACTCTGATGGGGACACTGATGTAGGGAGGGGCTCTGAGGGGGACACTGATGTAGGGAGGAACTCTGATGGGGACCCTGAAGTAAGGGGGGCTCTAAAGAGGACCCTGATGTAGGGAGGGGCTCTGATGGGGACCCTGATGTAAGGAGGAACTCTGATGGGGACCCTGATGTAAGGAGGAACTCTGATGGGGACACTGATGTAGGGAGGGGCTCTGAGGGGGACACTGATGTAGGGAGGAACTCTGATGGGGACCCTGAAGTAAGGGGGGGCTCTGATGAGGACCCTGATGTAAGGGGGGGCTCTGATGGGGACCCTGATGTAAGGAGGGGCTCTGATGGGGACCCTGATGTAAGGGGGGCTCTGATGGGGACCCTGATGTAAGAAAGAACTCTGATGGGGACCCTGATGTAAGGGGGGCTCTGATGGGGACCCTGATGTAAGAAAGAACTCTGATGGGGACCCTGATGTAAGAAAGAACTCTGATGGGGACCCTGATGTAAGAAAGATCTGTGATGGCCCCTCCTCCTCCTGACTCTCTGGCAGGGAAGGGGTTAGGTGGGGGTGGAAAGCTCAGAGGAGTGGCTAAGTGGATGGCTCCTCCTCCTGGCTCTCTGGCAGGGAAGGGGTTAGGCGGGGGCGGAAAGCTCAGAGGATTCCCCTCCAGTCAGTGGAGGAGTTCTTCCCATTGTACAGCAGATGGTGACGCGTCGTCTGACGCCAACACACCGCAGCCGGATGACGGTTATTTTTAGATTTAATTTTGGCAGCTGAAGCCGTAAATCCCAGAAACCACGATATGGGGAATATTACTATCACTATGTATGAGAGGATTACCATCACCTCCCAATGTCACCCCCACCATTCCTACTAAGGAGAAGGAGTCCAATCACAGAAATGTCTATAGATGGATAGATGGGTGGATGGATTGATGGGTGGATAGATGGGTGGATGGAATGATGTGTGGATGGATGGATGGATGGATGGATGGATGGATGGGTGGATGGATGGATGGATGGATGTGTGGATAGATGGATGGATAGGTATATGGATGAATGGGTGTGTGGATGGATGGATGAACGGATGGATGGATGGATGAATAGGTGTGTGGGTGGATGGATGGATAATTAGATGGATGGATAGGTGGTGTATGGATGGATGGATGGATGTGTGGGTGTCTGGATGGATAGGTGGGTGTCTGGATGGATGGATGGATAGGTGGGTGTGTGGATGGGTGGATGGATAGGTGGGTGTGTGGATGGGTGGATGGATAGTAGGCTTGTGCAATTCGTTTCGTAACGAATTGAAATTCGTCCGAATTTAGCAACTTTCGGACATTCGGAAGCATTCGAATTTCCGAACAAAGCAATTACGAATAAGACCGAATCCGAAATAAATTATACCGCAAATAGCGAATGCCCGAATGTCTTCGGCATAATTCGTTATGAAAAAGTTACGAATGTACGAATCCATACGAAGCACAATAACACTCACTCTGCTCTGCTCTCTGCTTCTCCCACACCGTGCTGAACTCCCTCTCAAAATGGTGTACAGGGGCGGAGGTTATAGCCGCATGTAAAAACCGAAAGTAAAATACGAGATTTCGAATCCATTCGAAGCACAATAACACTCTGCTCTGCTCTCTGCTTCTCCCTCACCGTGCTGAACCCTCTCAAAATGGTGTACAGGGGCGGAGCCTATAGCCGCATGTTAAAAACGAAAGTAAAATACGAGATTTCGAATCGTTACAAATAACCGCAATGTATTTAGAAAAGTACAAATCCATTCGAAGCACATTAGGCATAATAGGCAGCGTCGTTGTGAGAGAGACACGGAAAATTACGAATCAACGAACCCAAAAAAAGTTACGAAAGTAGGAGTTGTGTCCAGAATCAACGAAAAACAACGTACTCTACCGAAAGTACGAACCCAAAAAAAGTTACGAAAGTAGGAGTTGTGTCCAGAATCAACGAAAAACAACGTACTCTACCGAAAGTACGAATTATAAAGCAACAAAAAATTCAACGAAAAATGTCGCTTGCAAAAATACGAATGAGTCCGAACACGAAAAATCCCGTCTAGCAAAATTACGAATGATTACGAATCAACAGGACCGGAAAGAAACGAACCGAAACGGAACAAATTTTTCCGTTGTGCACAAGTCTAATGGATAGGTGTGTGGGTGGATGGATGGATGGATGGATAGGGGGTGTATGGATGGATGGATAGGTGTGTGGATGGATGGATGGGTCTGTGGATGGATGGATGGATGGATGGATGGGTGGGTGTCTGGATGGATGGATGGATAGGTGGGTGTGTGGATGGGTGGATAGATAGGTGGGTGTCTGGATGGATGGATGGATGGATAGGTGGGTGTGTGGATGGATGGATGGATGGATGGATGGATGGATGGATGGATGGATAGGTGTGTGGATGGATGGATGGATGGATGGGTCTGTGGATGGATGGATGGATGGATGGATGGATAGGTGGGTGTCTGGATGGATAGGTGGGTGTGTGGATGGGTGGATGGATAGGTGGGTGTGTGGATGGATGGATGGATAGGGGGTGTAACGGATCCCTGTCGCTCTCCGTTTGAGTGCTTCCGTCAGTACACTGCTTCCTCCAATCTGGACCTTCAGATATCAGATAATACAGTCAGCCACACATTGTAACCAAGAACCAGACGAGACTAGCTCAGTTACAAAGCTGGGACATGAAGTGTTTTATTTGAGATCTCACACAAATATAGGATGACAATAAAAGCTGTAACCAGAAACCTAATTAACATGAGCTAATTATCTAATCATTTACCCAGACGAGGCGACTCAGAGATATGACCTTTTAGGGCAGCCTTGTTGTCTCCTAACTCACTGACTATACAATGCACATTATCATACATATCAACACAGAACTCCTTCACACAATAGCAGAGATAATTATCACAAAGAACAATGGGGGAAAGACTCTCAGAGGCCACGATAGACTTATTTACAATAAACACATTATACAGACAACAGACAGACAGGTGGTGGTTGGAGTTGATGACATCTGCATCTTCTATGAGTCCCAACAGTATGAAGCCATTACTATTTCTAATATGGCATATAGGGCCCTATACAGGGTCCCCAGAGTCTGTGTGTTTTGAGGGGACATGGACTTGAATCCAAAGTAACATTACTTCAAGGGTCCCCAGGGATACGCCTCACAAAGAGTATTGTTTCCTTAAAATCCAGGGCCCATAATCAGTAAGAGGCTGGCATTCCGTCTCCTCCATAAAGCCTCTGTCCCGGGTGAGTCTGTCACATTTCTTCTCCATCAAAAGTCTACTAACAAGGTCCCGGACCTCCACCTGGTCTGGACATGCGTTAGTCGGGCAGAGTGACCTCGCATAGTCTGTCCACATGACCTCCAATCTTGGCTGCAAGGAATCGTTGTCATCAGTAGGTGTGGGGCAGAGGTCATTGACCCTCTGTCCGGCTTCCAGCGCTTCAGCTGGGTGGTCTTTACCATTCCATGGCTTGGCCTGTTGCCTCTGCAGAGGGGCCAACTTCCCCAGTTCCCTGAAGCTGGTGCCGTGTCCTGGATCTCAGTCCTGGTGGTGCCATGTCCCGGGCCGTGTCCTGGTGGTGCCGTGTCCTGGATCTCAGTCCTGGTGGTGCCATGTCCCGGGCCGTGTCCTGGTGGTGCCGTGTCCTGGATCTCAGTCCTGGTGGTGCCATGTCCTGGGCCGTGTCCTGGTAGCGCCGTGTCCCAGATCTCAGTCCTGGTGGTGCCATGTCCTGGGCCGTGTCCTGGTAGCGCCGTGTCCCAGATCTCAGTCCCGGTGGTGCCATGTACCGGGCCGTGTCCTGGTAGCGCCGTGTCCCAGATCGCAGTCCTGGTGGTGTCATGTCTTGGGCTGTGTCCTGGTGGCGCTGTGTCCTGGATCTCAGTCCTGGTGGTGCCGTGTCCCGGATCTCAGTCCTGGTGGTGCCCGTGTCCCAGATCTCAGTCCTGCTGGCAGGGTGTCCCAGGTGTCGGTCCTGGTGGTGCTGTGACCCGGGTCTCAGTCCTGGTGGTGCCGTGTCCCAGATCTCAGTCCTGCTGGTGGCGTGTCCCAGGTCTCGGTCCTGGTGGTGCCATGTCCTGGGCTGTGTCCTGGTGGTGCCATGTCCCGGATCTCATTCCTGTTTGCGGGGTGTCCCAGATCTCTGTCCTGGTGGTGTCGTGTCCCGGGCCGTGTCCTGGGATCACGCTGTCACCTTTCACGTGCAGGAACTCCAGAAGGCATTTCGTGCTGCTAGCAGGAGCTGCAAGTGGGCGGTCCTTGCATAATTAGAGGCTGGGTTTGGGCAGGCCACTTTGTTAAGGGGGCAGGGTCTGGGTGGGCCTGAGCTGAGCTGTGGGTGGGGTTACCTGTGTCCCAGGGACTGGATATGGTAACAGGGACAGAGCGTTGTCACCCTATAACAGGATGTGCCCCTTCTCCACCCCCCCGGGTCCTCTCTGAGACTCTGCAGTGGTGATGGGTTGGTGGTATTTCTACGCTCCTGTATAATATGAAATGCAGAGATGGATACCTGTGTGCACAGTGTCTGGCGGAAGCTTCATATTCTCCATTCTGTGTCTCCCTCCAGGTGGCTCCTCACTGTTCCCTCTACATAGTCAATTTCCATTCCTTGAGAGATTCATGAGTCATCGGATTCCCATCTGTACCTTCAAGGTGAGTGACATCTCCCCTCCCCCTCCCAATCATTGACATTACTGCACTCAGGTGAGGTCCAGGCTCTCCACAGATAACAACAAGCTGTGAGGTACAGAGCCCCCCATGCCACCGGACCACTTGGAGAAGGTATGAGCTCTGCTATGACCTAGAAATATGGATCCAACCCATAAAATGGTGACCTTTCAGGTAGAGTTGGATCAACATTTGTGGTCAGCAGGTGGTGCTCATACGTTCTCTATGGAGTGGGGGATGGAAGGAGACCTCAGATCAGACTTCCAGATTATTGGTGAAGTTGTATGAGGGTATGAGTGACGAGGCTCTCATAAAGGAGTCAACATGAAGCCACCCAATAGAAGCATTATATGTCCAAAAGTATGTGAACCCCTCAATGATGGAGTTCAGGTGTCTCCAGTGAGGGGTCCTGGTAAAAAATCCATCACACAAAGAAATTGTAGACAATTGTGTTCTTCCAACCTTGTGGTAACAGTTTGGTGAAGACCCTTTTCTGTTCCAGCATGACTGTGCCCCCCCCCCCCCTGTGTACAAAGCCAACTCCATAAAGACATGGTGCGACTAGTTTGGACCAGCTCCAAAAAGACATAGGTTGACCAGTTTGGACTAGCTCCATAAAAACATGGTGTGACCAGTTTGGACCAGCTTCATAAAGACATGGTGTGACCAGTTTGGACCAGCTTCATAAAGACATGGGTTGACCAGTTTGGACCAGCTCCATAAAGACATGGGTTGACCAGTTTGGACCAGCTCCATAAAGACATGGGTTGACCAGTTTGGACCAGCTCTATAAAGACATGGGTTGACCAGTTTGGACCAGCTCCATAAAGACATGGGTTGACCAGTTTGGACCTGCTCCATAAAGACATGGGTTGACTAGTTTGGACCTGCTCCATAAAGACATGGGTTGACCAGTTTGGACCAGCTCCATAAAGACATGGGTTGACCAGTTTGGACCAGCTCTATAAAGACATGGGTTGACCAGTTTGGACCAGCTCCATAAAGACATGGGTTGACCAGTTAGGACCAGCTCCATAAAGACATGGGTTGACCAGTTTGGACCAGCTCCATAAAGACATGAGGTGACCAGTTTGGACCAGCTCCATAAAGACACGGGGTGACCAGTTTGGACCAGCATCATAAAGACATTGGTTGACCAGTTTGGACCAGCTGCATAAAGACATGGGGTGACCAGTTTGGACCTGCTCCATAAAGACATGGGGTGACCAGTTTGGACAAGCTCCATAAAGACATGGTGTGACCAGTTTGGACCAGCTGCATAAAGACATGAGGTGACCAGTTTGGACCTGCTCCATAAAGACATGGGGTGACCAGTTTGGACAAGCTCCATAAAGACATGGTGTGACCAGTTTGGACCAGCTTCATAAAGACATGGTGTGACCAGTTTGGACCAGCTTCATAAAGACATGGGTTGACCAGTTTGGACCAGCTCCATAAAGACATGGGTTGACCAGTTTGGACCAGCTCCATAAAGACATGGGTTGACCAGTTTGGACCAGCTCTATAAAGACATGGGTTGACCAGTTTGGACCAGCTCCATAAAGACATGGGTTGACCAGTTTGGACCTGCTCCATAAAGACATGGGTTGACCAGTTTGGACCTGCTCCATAAAGACATGGGTTGACCAGTTTGGACCAGCTCCATAAAGACATGGGTTGACCAGTTTGGACCAGCTCTATAAAGACATGGGTTGACCAGTTTGGGCCAGCTCCATAAAGACATGGGTTGACCAGTTAGGACCAGCTCCATAAAGACATGGGTTGACCAGTTTGGACCAGCTCCATAAAGACATGAGGTGACCAGTTTGGACCAGCTCCATAAAGACACGGGGTGACCAGTTTGGACCAGCATCATAAAGACATTGGTTGACCAGTTTGGACCAGCTGCATAAAGACATGGGGTGACCAGTTTGGACCTGCTCCATAAAGACATGGGGTGACCAGTTTGGACAAGCTCCATAAAGACATGGTGTGACCAGTTTGGACCAGCTGCATAAAGACATGAGGTGACCAGTTTGGACCTGCTCCATAAAGACATGGGGTGACCAGTTTGGACAAGCTCCATAAAGACATGGGGTGACCAGTTTGGACCAGCTCCATAAAGACATGGGGTGACCAGTTTGGACCTGCTCCATAAAGACATGGGGTAACCAGTTTGGACAAGCTCCATAAAGACATGGGGTGACCAGTTTGGACCAGCTCCATAAAGACATGGGGTGACCAGTTTGGACAAGCTCCATAAAGACATGGGGTGACCAGTTTGGACAAGCTCCATAAAGACATGGGGTGACCAGTTTGGACCAGCTGCATAAAGACATGAGGTGACCAGTTTGGACCAGCTCCATAAAGACACGGGGTGACCAGTTTGGACCAGCATCATAAAGACATTGGTTGACCAGTTTGGACCAGCTGCATAAAGACATGGGGTGACCAGTTTGGACCTGCTCCATAAAGACATGGGGTGACCAGTTTGGACAAGCTCCATAAAGACATGGTGTGACCAGTTTGGACCAGCTGCATAAAGACATGAGGTGACCAGTTTGGACCTGCTCCATAAAGACATGGGGTGACCAGTTTGGACAAGCTCCATAAAGACATGGGGTGACCAGTTTGGACCAGCTCCATAAAGACATGGGGTGACCAGTTTGGACCTGCTCCATAAAGACATGGGGTGACCAGTTTGGACAAGCTCCATAAAGACATGGGGTGACCAGTTTGGACCAGCTCCATAAAGACATGGGGTGACCAGTTTGGACAAGCTCCATAAAGACATGGGGTGACCAGTTTGGACAAGCTCCATAAAGACATGGTGTGACCAGTTTGGACCAGCTGCATAAAGACATGAGGTGACCAGTTTGGACCAGCTCCATAAAGACACGGGGTGACCAGTTTGGACCAGCATCATAAAGACATTGGTTGACCAGTTTGGACCAGCTGCATAAAGACATGGGGTGACCAGTTTGGACCAGCTCCATAAAGACATGGGGTGACCAGTTTGGACAAGCTCCATAAAGACATGGGGTGACCAGTTTGGACAAGCTCCATAAAGACATGGGGTGGCCAGTTTGGACAAGCTCCATAAAGACACGGGGTGACCAGTTTGGACCAGCATCATAAAGACATTGGTTGACCAGTTTGGACCAGCTGCATAAAGACATGGGGTGACCAGTTTGGACCAGCTCCATAAAGACATGGGGTGACCAGTTTGGACAAGCTCCATAAAGACATGGGGTGACCAGTTTGGACAAGCTCCATAAAGACATGGTGTGACCAGTTTGGACCAGCTCCATAAAGACATGGGGTGACCAGTTTGGACCAGCTCCATAAAGACATGGGGTGACCAGTTTGGACCAGCATCATAAAGACATTGGTTGACCAGTTTGGACCAGCTCCATAAAGACATGGTGTGACCAGTTTGGACAAGCTCCATAAAGACATGGTGTGACCAGTTTGGACCAGCTCCATAAAGACATGGTGTGACCAGTTTGGACAAGCTCCATAAAGACATGGTGTGACCAGTTTGGACCAGCTGCATAAAGACATGGGGTGACTAGTTTGGTGTGGAGGAACTCGAGTGTCCTGCACAGAGCCCTGACCTCATCCCTATTGAACACCTTTGAGATTAATTGGAACACTGATGGTGAGCCAGGTCTTCTCATTCAACATCAGTACCAGACCTTATAAATGGGCACAATTTCCCACAGACACCCTCCAAAATCTTATAGAACCTTCCCAGAAGAGTGGAGGATGTTATAGCCACATAGGGGGGCCGCTTTATTTTAATGGCCATGAGGGGAGAGGCAGGGGCGTATCTGCTGCAAGGCAAACAAGTCAGCTTTTTTCAGAGGGATGGCACCGCCCCCCAGGCGACCGCGCTATGGCTGAATGACAGCTACAGTGCCGTTGTCCAGTTCTGGGAGGGCACATATTTGGACACAGCTCATCACAGACCGAGGTGAAGAGCCAATCACAGCTGATCACGATCTTGTCCGTTATCGGCTTTCCTTTCCTTGCGCTGCCTCAGGTGTGAGGAGAGGAGAGCAGTAATCAGCAAGTGGAAAAGGGGACATCTGCACTGATAATCAGTATCCTGATTATCAGTGCAGCTCCAACAGTGCCCATCAGTGCCGCCTATCAGTGCCGCCCATCAGTGCCGCCCATCAGTGCTGCCTATCAATGCCCCTTAGTGTGGATTAGTGCCGCCCATCGGTGCTGCCTATCAGTGCTGCCTATCAGTGCCGCCTATCAGTGCCGCCCATCAGTGCTGCCTATCAGTGCCCTTTAGTGCCGCCTATCAGTGCTGCCTATCGATGCCCATCAGTAGTGCCTATCAGTGCCGCCTATCAGTTCTGACAATCAGTGCCCATCAGTGCTGCCAATCAGTGCCGCCTATCAGTGCTGCCAATCAGTGCTGCCTTTCAGTGCCGCCTATCAGTGCTCATCAGTGCCGCCTATCAGTGCTCATCAGTGCCGCCTATCAGTGCCCATTAGTGCCCCCTTTTAGTGCTGCCTATCAATGCCCATCAGTGCCACCTATTAATGCCCATCAGTAGTGCCTATCGGTGCTGCCTATTCATACCCATCAATGCTGCCAATCAGTGCCCATCAGTGCAGCATATTAGTGCAGCTTCATCAGTGCCTCCTCATCAGTGCCCACCAGTGCTGCCCCATCCTCTGCCCTGCTGGCCCCGTCCTATGTCCCGCTGACCCAATCCTCTGCCCTGCTGACCCCGTCCTATGTTCCGCTGACCCCATCCTCTGCCCTGCTGACCCCATCCTATGTCCTGCTGACCCCATCCTCTGCCCTGCTGACCCCGTCCTATGTCCCACTGACCACATCCTCTGCCATGCTGACCCCGTCCTATGTCCCGCTGACCCCATCCTCTGACCCCGACCTTCCTACAGACATACATCTTACTATGGACAACAAGTAAAGTTCTTATAGAAGACAGTACCTTGCCCTAGTTCTTCTGCAGGCTAGCGTTTGGGCCCAGTCTTTACAGTGGTGCACATAATGACAGAGCCCAGTAAAGTCTGCATGTAGTGGTAAAGGCTGCTAGTTAGATATCTGCTCTGTAGGTGTTTAGTCTCTGCTATCAGCGACAGGTCAATGGCGTCAGTGCCCTCTTACCAGTCCAGGCGATATAGCCGCTTTATTTCCGCTGCCCAAGTCATGGTCTGCTGCTGTATCCAGCGTGACTGCAGTCCTCAGCACATTGAAAGTTCACCCTCCGCTCTCTAGTTTAGGCTGCAGGCTTGTATCAGGTGGGGTAAAGAAAAGAAACGACACCAAAGAAAAAAAGGCATAGAAAAAGATGCCACATATAGAGCCACAGAGATATAGTATCAGGTGGGCACACACTCAGATGGATCGATGTGACGGACCCCCGTACTCAAGAAGAGTATGTCCGCCGTATAAGCTTCCCACCGGTCACTTGTCCGGTACAGCATGATCCAAGGTACCTCAGCCCACCCGGTCACTTGTCCGGTACAGCATGATCCAAGGTCCCTCAGCCCACCCGGTCACTTGTCCAGTACCAGCACGATCCAAGGTCCCTCAGCCCACCCGGTCACTTGTCTGGTACCAGCATGATCCAAGGTCCCTCAGCCCACCCGGTCACTTGTCCGGTACCAGCATGATCCAAGGTCCCTCAGCCCACCCGGTCACTTGTCCGGTACCAGCACGATCCAAGGTCCCTCAGCCCACCCGGTCACTTGTCTGGTATCAGCATGATCCAAGGTCCCTCAGCCCACCCGGTCACTTGTCCGGTACCAGCACGATCCAGGGTCCCTCAGCCCACCCGGTCACTTGTCCGGTACCAGCATGATCCAAGGTCCCTCAGCCCACCAGTCACTTGTCCGGTACCAGCACGATCCAAGGTCCCTCAGCCCACCCGGTCACTTGTCCGGTACCAGCATGATCCAAGGTCCCTCAGCCCACCCAGTCACTTGTCCGGTAAAGCATGATCCAAGGTCCCTCAGCCCACCCAGTCACTTGTCCGGTACCAGCACGATCCAAGGTCCCTCAGCCCACCCGATCACTTGTTCGGTACAGCATGATACAAGGTCCCTCAGCCCACCCGGTCACTTGTCCGGTACAGCATGATACAAGGTCCCTCAGCCCACCCGGTCACTTGTCCGGTACAGCATGATCCAAGGTCCCTCAGCCCACCCAGTCACTTGTCCGGTACAGCATGATCCAAGGTCCGTCAGCCCACCCGGTCACTTGTCCGGTACCAGCATGATCCAAGGTCCCTCAGCCCACCCAGTCACTTGTCCGGTACAGCATGATCCAAGGTCCCTCAGCCCACCCAGTCACTTGTCCGGTACAGCACGATCCAAGGTCCCTCAGCCCACCCAGTCACTTGTCCGGTAAAGCATGATCCAAGGTCCCTCAGCCCACCCGGTCACTTGTCCGGTACCAGCATGATCCAAGGTCCCTCAACCCATCCAGTCACTTGTGCAGTACCAGCATGATCCAAGGTCCCTCAGCCCACCTGGTCACTTGTCCGGTACCAGCACGATCCAAGGTCCCTCAGCCCACCTGGTCACTTGTCTGGTACAGCATGATCCAAGGTCCCTCAGCCCACCCGGTCACTTGTCCGGTACAGCATGATCCAAGGTCCCTCAGCCCACCCAGTCACTTGTCCGGTACAGCATGATCCAAGGTCCCTCAGCCCACCTGGTCACTTGTCCGGTACCAGCACGATCCAAGGTCCCTCAGCCCACCCGGTCACTTGTCTGGTACCAGCACGATCCAACGTCCCTCAGCCCACCCAGTCACTTGTCCGGTACAGCATGATTCAAGATCCCTCAGCCCACCCGGTCACTTGTCCGGTACCAGCACGATCCAAGGTCCCTCAGCCCACCCGGTCACTTGTCCGGTACCAGCATGATCCAAGGTCCCTCAGCCCACCCGGTCACTTGTCCGGTACAGCATGATCCAAGGTCCCTCAGCCCACCCGGTCACTTGTCCGGTACAGCATGATCCAAGGTCCGTCAGCCCACCCGGTCACTTGTCCGGTACAGCATGATCCAAGGTCCGTCAGCCCACCCGGTAACTTGTCCGGTACAGCATGATCCAAGGTCCCTCAGCCCACCCGGTCACTTGTCCGGTACAGCATGATCCAAGGTCCCTCAGCCAACCCGGTCACTTGTCCGGTACAGCATGATCCAAGGTCCCTCAGCCCACCCGGTCACTTGTCCGGTACAGCATGATCCAAGGTCCGTCAGCCCACCCGGTAACTTGTCCGGTACAGCATGATCCAAGGTCCCTCAGCCCACCCGGTCACTTGTCCGGTACAGCATGATCCAAGGTCCCTCAGCCAACCCGGTCACTTGTCCGGTACCAGCACGATCCAAGGTCCCTCAGCCCACCCGGTCACTTGTCTGGTACCAGCACGATCCAAGGTCCCTCAGCCCACCCGGTCACTTGTCCGGTACCAGCATGATCTAAGGTCCCTCAGCCCTCCCGGTCACTTGTCCGGTACCAGCATGATCCAAGGTCCCTCAGCCCACCCGGTCACTTGTCCGGTACAGCATGATCCAAGGTCCGTCAGCCCACCCGGTCACTTGTCCGGTACAGCATGATCCAAGGTCCGTCAGCCCACCCGGTCACTTGTCCGGTACAGCATGATCCAAGGTCCGTCAGCCTACCCGGTAACTTGTCCGGTACAGCATGATCCAAGGTCCCTCAGCCAACCCGGTCACTTGTCCGGTACCAGCATGATCCAAGGTCCCTCAGCCCACCCGGTCACTTGTCTGGTACCAGCACGATCCAAGGTCCCTCAGCCCACCCGGTCACTTGTCCGGTACCAGCATGATCTAAGGTCCCTCAGCCCTCCCGGTCACTTGTCCGGTACCAGCATGATCCAAGGTCCCTCAGCCCACCCGGTCACTTGTCCGGTACAGCATGATCCAAGGTCCCTCAGCCAACCCGGTCACTTGTCCGGTACCAGCATGATCCAAGGTCCGTCAGCCCACCCGGTCACTTGTCCAGGATCAGCATGATCCAAGGTCCCTCAGCCCACCCGGTCACTTGTCCGGTACCAGCATGATCCAAGGTCCGTCAGCCCACCCGGTCACTTGTCCAGGACCAGCATGATCCAAGGTCCCTCAGCCAACCCGGTCACTTGTCCGGTACCAGCATGATCCAAGGTCCCTCAGCCCACCCGGTCACTTGTCCGGTACCAGCATGATCCAAGGTCCGTCAGCCCACCCGGTCACTTGTCCAGGACCAGCATGATCCAAGGTCCCTCAGCCCACCCGGTCACTTGTTCTGTACCAGCATGATCCAAGGTCCGTCAGCCCACCCGGTCACTTGTCCGGTACAGCATGATCCAAGGTCCGTCAGCCCACCCGGTCACTTGTCTGGTACCAGCATGATCCAAGGTCCCTCAGCCCACCAAGTCACTTGTCGAGACATCAGTGTAGGGTGAAAACTTAAGACAGGTACAAAGAGATATACATTCAGGGGACAACCCCCCCTTCTTCACATAATGACACAGGGCGGGGTAAAGTTTACCTCCTCCAGTAATGTGACACACAGGTGTATTCAACTTTCCAACAGTAGACTGTCGTCAGGAGTAGGGATGAGCTTCGTGTTCGAGTCGAACATACGTTCGACTCGAACATCGGCTGTTCGATCGTTCGACGAAGATCGACCGATTTGGGCCGTTCGCGCCAAATTCGAGTGACGCGAACGGCCCACAATGCACTACGCCATCGCAGTGTCATCCAGGCGCTGTGATTGGCCAAGCATGCACTGTGACCCCGCATGCTTGGCCAATCACAGCGCCGGCAGCGAGGAGAGCAATGATTGGCCACAGGCAGGATGCCTGTGGCCAATTATTGCTGAGGGGGTTTAGTACACGCCCCACACTATAAAAGGCCGCCAGCGCGGCGGCCTTGTGTAGTGTGTTCCGGAGCAGGGAAAGAGAAGCATAGGCAGGGACAGTGTCATTTTTTTTCCTTTACTAATCCTGGATTCCTTGTGTTTAGGGACAAATAAGGATAGGTAGGGAGAGTGTCAGTGACAGTGTGCTATTCTGTGCTAATCCTTGTTTGTAGGGACAGAGAGGTACAGTGAGGGAAAGTGTCAGTGTGCTATTCTGTGCTAAATCTTGTTTGTAGGGACAGAGAAGGACAGTGAGTGAAACTGACAGTGTGCTATTCTGTTCTAAACCAATTTTGCTGTTCCATATTTGAAATCCTTGAGTTTAGGGACAGAGAAGGACACTCGTGGAAACTATCAGTGTGCTATTCTGTGCTAAATCTTGTTTGTAGGGACAGAGTAGGACAGTGAGGGAAAGTGACAGTGTGCTATTCTGTTCTAAACCAATTTTGCTGAATCATATTTGAAATCCTTGAGTTTAGGGACAGAGAAGGATAGGCAGGGGACAGTATCAGTGTCATTGTTGCTAAGCCTCCTGCACAGTATACACCTGAAGGTAGCCCTTATTGCTGTTTTTCCCATCTCCCTGCAGGCCATCCATTAAAATGTCTGGAAGGCAAACAAGGAGAGGCAGACAGTCAGGAGGCAAAAAAAGAGGGCAAGCAGGCTCTGTGTCTGGGGGCAACAGTGCTGGTCGTGGACGCGGTGCATTGTCATCAGCACATGGCCATGGGACACGCTTGTCCTTCTTTTCGGCAGCTGGACATGTTGAGCCACATCATGCCGAAGACTTGGTAGAGTGGATGACCAAGCCCACCTCATCCTCCTCATCCTCTCTCACCCAGGCTCAGGGTACTGGCAAAGCAGCTGCCAAAGCGTCCTCTTCTCTGGTATCAATGTCATCATTAGTCACTCCTGCCCTAGACCCACCATGTCCTCCTCCTGAGGAGTCCCCCGAACTGTTTCAGCACAGTGTTGGGTACATGCTCCAGGAGGATGCCCAGCGTTTCGAAGGGTCTGATGATGAAACCCAGCTAGAGGAAGGCAGTAGCGTGAGAGCAGAGAGAGGGGATGCTCAAGAAGGACACCAATCTGGCAGTCATGTTCCAGCAGCTGCAGCATACTGCCAGATTGTCTCCAGTGATGAGGAGGGAGGGGATGATGAGGTCACTGACTCCACGTGGGTGCCTAATAGGAGAGAGGAGGAGGAGCAGGATGAGGAGGAGGCACATCTCCAACGAGGCAGGATGCCCTTTGGTGGCCAGCGTAAGGGCAGTACACCGACGGAATCACACCGCAGAGCTCCGCCTGTGCAGGGCGCTGCCTCTGCCCGTCATTCAAAAAGTTCTTTGGTGTGGGCCTTTTTTGAGGCGAGTGCATCAGATCGCACAGCTGCTGTTTGCAACATATGTCTCAAGCGTATCTCGCGTGGCCAAAACATCACCCGCTTGGGCACCACATGTTTGACCAGACATATGTTGACCTGCCATGCAGCTCGTTGGCAAGCCTACCTCAAAGACCCACACCAAAGAACAAAGCGGACCTCTCCTTGCACCGCATCAGCTGGGATCTCCAACCCCACTATAACTTCAGTCCTCTCTGAAACATGCTCTGAGAGGAATGAAGGTGTAGAATTAGGTGTGTCACAGCCAAGTACTTGCGGCCACTCTGCTAGCAGTACACCGACGTCCGATTCTAGCAGGCAAATTTCCCTGCCCCAGCTGCTGGACCGTCAAAAGAAGTTCACTCCCAGCCATCCACATGCCCAGCGGTTGAATGCTAGCTTGGCTAAATTGCTAGCGCTTCAACTGCTGCCTTTTCAGTTGGTAGACTCGGCCCCCTTCCGTGAGTTTGTGCAATGTGCGGTTCCTCAGTGGCAGGTTCCCAAACGCCACTTTTTCTCACGGAAGGCGATTCCGGCTCTCTACAGGCATGTGGAAGGCAATGTCTTGGCCTCGCTGGACAGGGCGGTCAGCGGTAAGGTGCATATTACCGCTGACTCATGGTCCAGCAGGCATGGACAGGGACGTTACCTTTCTTTCACGGCCCATTGGGTCACTCTTTTGGCAGCTGGGAAGGATGCAGGACAAGGTGCAGTAGTGTTGGAGGTTGTTCCACCGCCACGCCTCCAAAATGCTACTACTGGTTGTGACACACCTCTCTCCTCCACCCCCTCCTCTTCTTCTTCCTCCATGGCCTCTTCCTGTGGTTTGTCCTCGGAACCAGCGGTGCTCCGTAGGCATTCAAGGGGCTACGCAAGTACGCAGGCAAAAAGATGCCATGCCGTGCTTGCACTGGTGTGTTTGGGGGACAGGAGCCACACTGGGGCAGAGGTCCTGTCTGCTCTGCAGGGGCAGGCCGAGAGGTGGTTGACGCCACGCCAGCTTAAGCCAGGAATGGTGGTTTGCGACAATGACACCAACCTCCTCTCCGCCCTCCGACAGGGACAACTGACCCATGTGCCCTGTGTGGCTCACGTCCTTAACCTGGTGGTGCAGCGGTTCTTGGGCAGGTACCCGGGCTTACAGGATGTCCTGAGGCAGGCCAGGAAAGTCTGTGTGCATTTCCGCAGATCTTATAATGCCAGTGCTCGCCTGGCTGAGCTGCAAAAGGAGTTGAACCTGCCCAAGAACCGCCTTATATGTGACATGCCCACCAGGTGGAACTCAACGTTGGCCATGCTGCAGCGGCTGCACACGCAGCAGAGGGCCATCAATGAGTACCTGTGCGACTACGGCACCAGGACAGGGTCAGGGGAGCTCGGGTTTTTTTCACCACGCCAGTGGGGCATGATCAGGGATGCATGCACTGTCCTGGCACCATTTGAGGAGGCCACGAGGATGGTGAGCAGTGACAGTGCATGCATCAGTGACACTGTACCTCTTGTCCACCTGTTGGAGCACACGCTGCGTGGAATAATGGACAGGGCACTTGAGGCAGAACAGAGGCAGGAAGAGGAGGACTTCCTTGCCTCTCAAGGCCCCCTTTACCCAGACAGTGTTCCTTCTGTCCCACCCATCGCACAGGAAGAGGAGGAGGAGGAGGAGGAGGAGGAGGAGGAGGAGGATTGTGTCAGCATGGAGGTGGAGGCTGGCACTCAGCATCATCAGCAGCAGTCTTTTAGGGATGATTTACAGTCCCAAGAAACCAGTGGACTTGTACGTGGCTGGGAGAAGGTGGCTGCGGATCATGTCGTCCTTAGTGACCCAGAGGACTCCGGACTGAATGCCTCAGCTAACCTACGCTGCATGGCCTCCCTGATCCTGCAAAGTCTGCGGAAGGATCCTCGTATTCTTCGGATCAAGGAGAGGGACCATTACTGGCTGGCCACTCTCCTTGATCCACGGTACAAGGGTAAGGTTGCGGACCTTATCGTACCGTCGCAGAGGGAGCAGAGGATGAGACAACTCCGGGAGGCCTTGCAGAAAGGTCTGTGCAACGCGTTCCCAGAGACTGGGAGGTTACAAACTCCTGGTCCTGGACAACGAGTTGCTGAGGCTTCGGTCAGTCAAAGAAGGAGCGGTGGGGAAGGTGGCCGTCTGACCGATGCGTTCAGACAATTCTTTAGTCCGCAGCCCCAAAGTATGATCGGTTCCAGCAACCATCGCCAGCGTCTGATAAACATGGTGCAGGAATATCTAGGGGAAAGGTCAGACTTGGACACCTTCCCCACCGAAAATCCTCTGGCTTACTGGGTCTTGAGGATGGATCACTGGCCAGAGCTTGCACAGTATGCAATTGAGCTACTGGCCTGTCCTGCATCCAGCGTTCTTTCAGAACGCACATTCAGTGCTGCTGGAGGATTTGTCACGGATCACAGGGTGCGCCTGTCCACCGACTCGGTTGATCGACTGACTTTCATCAAGATGAACCAGTCTTGGATCACCACCAGCTACCACACACCAGATGCTGATATAACAGACTAATTGATTTTAAAATGTCACATCCCTTCAAGACTGATGCTGATGCTGAGTTCCTGTGCTGTTATGTTGACTGGCTATCCTCCTCCTCCTCCTCAATGATACGATTAATGATGATAGCTTGGAAGATCATTTTGGTTTATGGGTGACGCCACCAGTGGCTAAGGCCCAATTTTTCAGCCCCTGTTTAACAGGGGCGTGTAATTAAAATTTTGGATGCAATACTTTGCAACAGGCCTCATTGCTGTGCTCCAAGTACAGTATCTGTGAGGGGTTGCAGTGTTGTGCCACCAGTGCCTAAGGCCCAATTCTTCAGCCCCTGTTCAACAGGGGCATGCAATTATAATTATTGATCTAATAATTCACAGCAGGGCCCATTGCTGCGCCCACCAAGAGTAACTGTCAGGCCTTACAGTGTTGTGTCAACACCACCACCACCACCACCACCACCAAAGGCCCAATTTTTCAGCCCCTGTTTAACAGGGGCGTGTAATTAAAATTTTGGATGCAATACTTTGCAACAGGCCTCATTGCTGTGCTCCAAGTACAGTATCTGTGAGGGGTTGCAGTGTTGTGCCACCAGTGCCTAAGGCCCAATTCTTCAGCCCCTGTTCAACAGGGGCATGCAATTATAATTATTGATCTAATAATTCACAGCAGGGCCCATTGCTGCGCCCACCAAGAGTAACTGTCAGGCCTTACAGTTTTGTGGCACCAGCACCACCATCACCACCACCACCACCACCACCAAAGGCCCAATTTTTCAGCCCCTGTTCAACAGGGGCATGCAATTATAATTATTGATCTAATAATTCACAGCAGGGCCCATTGCTGCACCCACCAAGAGTAACTCTGAGGGCTTACAGTGTTGTGGCACCAGCACCACCATCACCACCACCAAATGCTCAATTTTTCAGCCCCTGTTCAACAGGGGCATGCAATTATAATTATTGATCTAATAATTCACAGCAGGGCCCATTTCTGCGCCCACCAAGAGTAACTGTCAGGCCTTACAGTGTTGTGGCACCAGCACCACCATCACCACCACCACCACCACCAAAGGCCCAATTTTTAAGCCCCTGTTCAACAGGGGCATGCAATTATAATTATTGATCTAATAATTCACAGCAGGGCCCATTGCTGCGCCCACCAAGAGTAACTGTCAGGCCTTACAGTTTTGTGGCACCAGCACCACCATCACCACCACCACCACCACCAAAGGCCCAATTTTTCAGCCCCTGTTCAACAGGGGCATGCAATTATAATTATTGATCTAATAATTCACAGCAGGGCCCATTGCTACGCCCACCAAGAGTAACTGTCAGGCCTTACAGTGTTGTGGCACCAGCACCACCATCACCACCACCAAATGCTCAATTTTTCAGCCCCTGTTCAACAGGGGCATGCCATTATAATTATTGATCTAATAATTCACAGCAGGGCCCATTGCTGCGCCCACCAAGAGTAACTGTCAGGCCTTACAGTGTTGTGGCACCAGCACCACCATCACCACCACCACCACCACCAAAGGCCCAATTTTTCAGCCCCTGTTCAACAAGGGCATGCAATTATAATTATTGAACAAATAATTCACAGCAGGGCCCATTGCTGCACCCACCAAGAGTAACTGTCAGGGCTTACAGTGTTGTGGCACCAGCACCACCATCAAAGGCCCAATTTTTACTACCACTGATCAACAATTATAACCTCTGCCGGGTTAGCCCCCCCTTATCAAAATTTTTGAAAAAATCTTATGCAGTTTGTTAGATCTTTGTTAGATCAGGTTAGATCAACCGTTGTTTGCGTTAGATCTCACACAGAAGAAGCAATATTAACAGTTATTTGCTGGGGGGGCTAACCCGTCATCAGCCCCCCCTTATCAAAAAATTGACCAAACAGTTAGCTATTTTGGAAGCTATTTGTTAGATCCGGTAAGATCAAGTGGTTTTAACGTTAGATCTCATATAATTAGAGACTTATTAAGTGATTAATGAGGGGGGGCTGGCCCCCCCTTATCAAAATTCCGGGCCAAAAATCATTCAGGCTAATAGATATTCGTTAGATCCGGTAAGATCAAGTGGTTTTAACGTTAGATCTCACATAATTTCAGAGATATTCCACATAAAAATACTGATATTAGGTGGTACATAAGGACGGGTTGGCCCCCCTTATCAAATTTTCGGGCCAAAAATCATTCAGGCTAATAGATATTCGTTAGATCCGGTAAGATCAAGTGGTTTTAACGTTAGATCTCATATAATTTCAGAGATATTCCACATACAAATACTGATATTAGGTGGTACATATGGACGGGTTGGCCCCCCCTTATCAAATTTTCGGGCCAAAAATGATTCAGGCTAATAGATATTCGTTAGATCCGGTAAGATCAAGTGGTTTTAACGTTAGATCTCACATAATTTCAGAGATATTCCACATAAAAATAGAGATTTTAGATGGTACATATGGACGGGTTGGCCCCCCCTTATCAAATTTTCAGGCCAAAAATGATTCAGGCTAATAGATATTCGTTAGATCCGGTAAGATCAAGTGGTTTTAACGTTAGATCTCATATAATTTCAGAGATATTCCACATACAAATACTGATATTAGGTGGTACATATGGACGGGTTGGCCCCCCCTTATCAAATTTTCAGGCCAAAAATGATTCAGGCTAATAGATATTCGTTAGATCCGGTAAGATCAAGTGGTTTTAACGTTAGATCTCATATAATTTCAGAGATATTCCACATACAAATACTGATATTAGGTGGTACATATAGACGGGTTGGCCCCCCCACATGCAATTTACTGTCCAAAAATCCTTCAGGCTAATAGATATTCGTTAAATACGGTAAGATCAAGTGGTTTTAATGGTTGATTATACATAATTACAGGGATATTATGGATATTTGGTATCGATGCACGGATATCCATACTAGTGTCTATATCAGGTGTAGCAATACCCCCGCAGGGGGCGCTGGTTTAAGATTTGGGTCTGCCATTACCTTACTGTTCACCAGGTCCGTCCTAGGGGGTCTTCCTTGAAGAATTTCTCACAAATGTCTGCACCAAACACTTAGTCTCTTTTTCTCAAGGGTTTTATTAACAGAGGGATGGAGGGTTAGGGGGGGATTCAGGTACCTTGCTTGCGGATCACGGGTACTTCTTAATCCAGAGGACAAACAGTCTCCACACTGGATATAGCAACCACCGGATAGGCCTCTCTCACTGACCTAGCAGCCGGTGTGGTGCTCGGCCAAAAGTCTCTATCCACAGACTTGAAGAATACAAATAGTTTCTGCCAGACTTGAAGAATACACATAGTTTCTGCCAGACTTGGGTAATCACTCACTTACATAGTTACATAGTTACATAGTTAGTCAGGTTGAAAAAAGACACAAGTCCATCCAGTTCAACCGTAAAAAATAAAAATAAAAAAATAAAAATAAACATATATCGTACAATCCCATATACCCAATTCTATACCCACAGTTGATCCAGAGGAAGGCAAAAAAACCCAGAAGAGCATTATCCAATTTGCTACAGCAGGGGAAAAAATTCCTTCCTGATCCCCCGAGAGGCAATCGGATATTCCCTGGATCAACTTTACCTATAAATGTCAGTACCCAGTGTGAGGGGGTTAGCTCGGCAGCGGGTGTGTGTGACCCCCGGGATGGGCTCCCCACACAAAACAGGCCCAGCAAACGGAGGTTGTGGTTTTCAAAATCAAAAAGGTGCGGTTTATTTTCTATTTACAGTGACAAAACACAGCAAAGCAAAAGAAACATAACCAAAATAAATCCTGGTCAAGTTGACCTCTGACTAAACATACAGGTTTCCTAACTAACAACTGGGATCAGCCTAGTGCTGTCCTAGTCCCTAAGTCCCTGGTTTTAAATGTCCAAGCAAATAGCCACACAGGCTTTGTCTCACCGCACAGGGGTTCACTCTCCCTAGACAGTCCACACAGGTCTGGTTCCAGGCATGAGCTAACATCTAATGAAGCTGGGAGTTCTTATAGAGGCCTAAATGAGCTGACAAGCTTCAGCTGGTCTCATCAACTCCCTGTCTGCACGACGCCCAGCCCTCTCCCTAGAGGTATGAGTCATCCATGAGCCCACTAGCCTTATACAACTCTCCACCTAGTTGTATAAGTCGGCGTAAAGCCTGAATCTGGGCGAAATATATCTACCCCCCTGGATGCAACCAGGTGACTTTACCTTCCTGCTGTCACATACCCCCCCCCTCTTGTTTTAACCTCGGGGTTGGAACACCAGCAATCAGGCATTCATGTACTCGAGACAAAGCATCCACATTCCCCATTTGAACGCCAGGGCGATGCTTTACTGTGAAGTTGAATTCCTGGAGGGCCAGGAACCACCTATTCACTCTTCTATTTGTTTCCTTGTTTTGAGCCATCCACTTTAACGGAGCGTGATCCGTCACCATGTCAAAGTGCCTACCTAGCAGGTAGTACCGAAGGGAATCTAGAGCCCACTTCACCGCTAAACACTCCTTTTCAACGGTGGCGTAATTTACCTCATGGGACTTCAACTTCCTGCTGAGGTAAATGACTGGGTGCTCTTCCCCGTTCCAGACCTGGGACAATACTGCTCCTAACCCCACATCTGACGCATCACTTTGCACGACAAAGTCTTTAGAGAAGTCGGGTGAGTACAACACTGGCTGGCTACATAAGGCTTGTTTCAAGAATTGGAATGCTGCCTCAGCCTCGGGGGTCCATTTAATCATGACCGACCCTTTCCCCTTCGTCAGGTTGGTTAGGGGCACAGCCTTAGAAGCAAAGTGGGGAATGAATCGCCGATAATACCCAGCGATTCCCAGAAAGGCTCGTACCTGCTTCTTGCTGTTGGGACGTGGCCAACTCTGGATGGCCTCGACTTTGTTGAGTTGGGGTTTTATTACTCCCCTCCCAATGGTGTACCCAAGATATTTGGCCTCCTCCTGCCCAATGGTACACTTCTTGGGGTTAGCCGTAAACCCCGCTTCCCGAACAGAGTCCAGGACTGCTTGCAGTTTTGGCAGATGTGAGGCCCAATCTGTGCTATGGACAATTACGTCATCCAGGTAAGCCGCAGCATACTTCCGATGGGGCCTCAGCATCTGGTCCATTTTCCGCTGGAATGTGGCCGGCGCATTCTGTAACCCGAACGGCATTCTTTTATATTGGAACGCCCCGTCTGGGGTTACAAATGCAGTTTTCTCTTTGGCCGACTTGGCCAGGGGGATTTGCCAATACCCTTTTGTGAGGTCAAGAGTCGTCATGTATCGGGCTGTTCCCAGCCGGTCGATCAACTCATCTATACGTGGCATGGGGTAGGTGTCAAATTTTGTAACTTTGTTCAACTGACGAAAATCGTTACAAAATCGCCAGCTCCCATCCGGTTTAGGCACCAACACGATGGGACTAGACCAATCACTTTGGGACTCCTCTATCACCCCTAAGTTCAGCATTTTCTGTACTTCCTCCCGTATTGCCTCCCGTCGAGCCTCTGGGATCCGATAGGGTTTTAACTTCACCCTTTCACCGGGCGGGGTAATGATGTCATGCTCTACCCCAGATGTTTGTCCCGGCAGCTCAGAGAATACCTCCTTGTTGCGAAGCACAAACTCCTTAACCTCCTGTTGTTGGGGTTGTGACAAGGTGGCTGCTATTCCAACCTCAGGAATCACGCAACCAGTTTGAGCTGGTGACCAAGTGTCTGCAACTAGGGACTCTCTATCCCTCCAGGCTTTCAACAGATTAACGTGATAGATCTGTTCGGGCTTTCGCCTTCCTGGTTGTCTGACCTTGTAATTCACTTCGCTCACTTTTTCCATTATCTCGTAGGGGCCTTGCCATTTGGCAAGGAATTTACTTTCAACCGTAGGGACAAGTACCAATATCCTATCCCCCGGGGAAAAGGTACGGGTCTTGGCTCCACGGTTGTACACTCTCTGCTGTGCCAACTGCGCTTGGGCCAAATGTTCCTTCACGATGGGCATTACCTGTGCAATTCGATCTTGCATCAGGGCGACATGCTCAATCACACTCCTGTGGGGAGAACTCTCACTTTCCCAAGTTTCCTTGGCAATATCCAACAGCCCTCTTGGGTGTCTCCCATACAGTAACTCAAAGGGGGAGAATCCCGTAGAGGATTGGGGCACCTCCCTAATAGCAAACATCAAATAAGGAAGTAAACAGTCCCAATCCTTTCCATCTCTATCCACCACTTTCTTCAACATTTGTTTTAGGGTTTTGTTGAATCTTTCAACCAGCCCATCGGTTTGGGGGTGATACACAGACGTACGCAATTGCGTCACTTTGAACAATTTACACAGCTCTTTCATAACCTGGGACATAAAGGGTGTACCTTGGTCCGTAAGCAGTTCTTTACAAATACCCACCCGGCTAAAAACAAGAGATAGCTCTTTGGCTATGGTTTTGGCCGAGGTATTTCGGAGAGGGATCGCTTCTGGATAACGGGTGGCATAGTCCATTATAACTAATATGTACTGGTGCCCCCTAGCGGACTTGATTATAGGACCTACCAAATCCATGGCGATCCTCTCAAACGGGACCTCAATGATGGGTAGAGGGACCAGCGGGCTACGGAAATGTGGCATCGGGGCCAACCTCTGACACACAGGGCAGGAGGAACAATAATTTTCTACGTCCTTCATCACCCCCGGCCAATAGAATCTCTGTAATACCCTCTCTCGGGTTTTCTCTGTCCCCAGATGACCTCCAAGAATGTGCCCATGGGCCAACTCCAACACCAACTTCCTGTAAGGTTTGGGCACCACAAGCTGCTCAACGGTTTCTTCTGCCCTTTTTGCCACCCGATACAGTAGGTCCTTCTCTACGCTGAAGTATGGGTAAGTGCAGGTATTATCTGGGTTCACTAACTCGCCATCTATTTTCACTACGTTTTCCCGTGCCTTTATTAGGGCGGGGTCTTTCAACTGTTCTGTGGCAAAGTTTTCCCTGTGAACCTCAAGATCAGAAAACTCCACAGACGGTAGGTTTTCGTCTGAGGAGGTGGGCTCCTCTCCAGTTTCTTGAGTCTCCCCTGCCAATACTGATAAGGGAAATTCCGGAGAGTCCTCACCACTCTCAGGGGAGTTCTGGCTATCACATTCCTGGTACATAGGGGCACCAGTGAGGGGCTCAGGATCATCCCACAGTTCCCAGAACTTCGGAAAATCCCTTCCCACAATGGCGTCATGCGGTAACTGAGATACTAAGCCCACTGGATGAGAGAGGGTACCTTTGGGGGTCTCGAAACACACTGTAGTCACTGGATACTCTCGGGTGTCCCCATGCACACAAATAACAGCTACCTTGCTATTCCCAGAGACCTCTGTTTTAACTAACTCAGCCTTTATCAGGGTCACAAGGCTACCTGAATCCAGCAATACCACAACATTTCTACCATTAACACACATTTTGCATAAATGTTTCTCAGTTCCTCAAATGGCAGTGCATGCGACTGTCGCACACAGCGACTGACGTCTGCCCGTCAGAAAGTCACACTGCATGGGTTCCTCCACAACCGGGCAATTGGCTGCAATATGTCCCGCTTGCCGGCAGCGGTAGCAAACGATCCTTCTTGCCGCCTCTTGAGCCGCTGATTTCCCAGGCTGTTCTCGCCAAACTTGGGGTAGAGCTCCCACCCTCTCACTCTCTCCACCCTCACCCCTTGGAATCCTCTTATCCGCCCCTGGGGATGGTCTGGTCTTAGGGTGGAAAGTCCGAGTGTCTCTGGAAGAGGCCGTCAGGTTCTCTGTAGCCAAGTATTTCTCCACACGATCCACAAGACCATCGGCCGTCTCTGGGTCTCCATGGCTTACCCACTTTTGGATGGCAGTAGGAAGAGCTCTCAAAAACCGATCCATTACAACACGTTCCACAATCTTTGGTGCGGACAAAGTCTCTGGCTGTAGCCACTTTCTGCTCAGGTGAATGAGATCATACATTTGAGACCTGGGGGGGTTTTCCAAGCTGGAAAGTCCAGTTATGCACACGCTGAGCCCGGACAGCCTGGGTGACACCCAGCCTTGCCAAAATTTCAGCTTTTAGCATCACATAGTCTTTTGCTTGGTTAGGCTCTAGGTCATAGTAAGCTTTCTGCGATTCACCAGTTAACAGAGGAGCCACCAGTCCAGCCCACTGCTCCTCAGGCCACTTTTCTCTTTCAGCGGTCCTTTCAAATGTGGTCAAAAATACCTCTGGATCATCCTCTCCAGTCATTTTTGTCAATAAACGACTCACCCCAAAGGACGCGGTATTAGTGGGACGGCTTTCCTCACTGGTCTGCGGACGTTGCTGCATTACTGCTTCCATTTGTTGTAGTCTCTGCTCTTGCTTCTGTAACAGGTCTATGAAGCGGGCCTCAGATTGCTGCTGGGCTTGTTGCTGAGCTTCCAGACTCTGTTGGTGAGCTTGCTGCTGGGCTGCAAGGCTCTGTTGATGAGCTTGCTGCTGGGCTGCAAGGCTCCTTTGCAAACCTGCATTTGTCTGCTGTTGATTGGCATTTGCTAGAGCCAGCTGTTTCAGTATCTCCTCCATGCTGGCTTAAAAAAAAACTGCCCGCATTCTCCACCAACTGTGAGGGGGTTAGCTCGGCAGCGGGTGTGTGTGACCCCCGGGATGGGCTCCCCACACAAAACAGGCCCAGCAAACGGAGGTTGTGGTTTTCAAAATCAAAAAGGTGCGGTTTATTTTCTATTTACAGTGACAAAACACAGCAAAGCAAAAGAAACATAACCAAAATAAATCCTGGTCAAGTTGACCTCTGACTAAACATACAGGTTTCCTAACTAACAACTGGGATCAGCCTAGTGCTGTCCTAGTCCCTAAGTCCCTGGTTTTAAATGTCCAAGCAAATAGCCACACAGGCTTTGTCTCACCGCACAGGGGTTCACTCTCCCTAGACAGTCCACACAGGTCTGGTTCCAGGCATGAGCTAACATCTAATGAAGCTGGGAGTTCTTATAGAGGCCTAAATGAGCTGACAAGCTTCAGCTGGTCTCATCAACTCCCTGTCTGCACGACGCCCAGCCCTCTCCCTAGAGGTATGAGTCATCCATGAGCCCACTAGCCTTATACAACTCTCCACCTAGTTGTATAAGTCGGCGTAAAGCCTGAATCTGGGCGAAATATATCTACCCCCCTGGATGCAACCAGGTGACTTTACCTTCCTGCTGTCACACCAGTTATATTATGTACATTTAAGAAAGAATCCAGGCCCTTCTTAAAGCAATCTACTGAGCTGGCCAGAACCACCTCTGCAGGGAGTCTATTCCACATTTTCACAGCTCTTACTGTGAAAAAACCTTTCCGTATTTGGAGGTGAAATCTCCAAAGTTGATAAAGTTCTGAAAACATAACACACAGTGCCAGGATCTTTCAGCCAGCCAGCAGCACTGCGAGGCATATTTTTATCCGGATGCGTCATCCAATTGAGCCCTCAATTGTTCGGTCCCTTCCCTCAGGCAAGGCGACACGGGACCATCCAGAGATCAGTAGGCCCCCAGAAACTCCTGGGCCTACTCTCAGCAACAGAGCCTCGGGCCTACAGGCCCCGACGCAGAACACTACTAACACATCCCTGAGGCCAGGAGGGCCGTCAGGTCAGGATCGGAAGACCCCGAAAAACGGTGTCTGCTCCTTGAGTACCCTCTCCCAGAATGCACAGCGGGGTCACCACTCCCACTGCGCTGTCCCTGGGAAAGGAATACCCAATGCATCCAGCCTACAGCAATTCCAACCTTGACCTGTGGTAACAACGACACCTACAGTCAGGTGGAAATGTGCAGCCCAGCTAAACTGGAACAGAGACCATAATTTGGTACAATTGTTCTGAGCTAAACGACAGCTCAGATAACTAAATTTACGCTAGCACCTACCCAATAGGAGCAGGGCGCTACACAGGCTAATAGATATTCCTTAGATCCGGTAAGATCAAGTGGTTTTAACGTTAGATTTCACATAATTTCAGAGATATTTCACATAAAAATAGGGATATTAGGTTTTACAGAAGGTACATCCATCTTCAACCGTCTCTGGATGGTCTCTGCAACTGTCTTTGGATGGTTCTTCAGCGGATGCCTGTTGTCTCTTCTCACACCTCCGTTCACCTCCCAGCCTCATGGTGATCTCTTTTCAGACACACAAGATTAAGTCTTTAGCTAGCCCCCTTCTTTCACAGCAGAAGTAGCAGCTCCATCCCCAGTAAAAATCAATGGTGCCATTTTGTGATGAGCCTTTATGTCCTGTGGTCCTCTGCTGCTGCTTGATTGACTTCCTCTCCCTGCCAATAGGAACACAGAGAAGAGAGCAGAGCCGACTGATGCCCGTGAGTGAGAGCTGCTCGTCACTCAAGGAAGAGTAGAGTTAGGGGGAGAAATCCCCCCCAGGTACTGACAGGCGTGCTCTCCTTGAGTAAGTGCCTGTGTCAGTGTCTATTCAGTCCGACGGTTCCTGGCGGGAATGGAGGGAGGTGTGGGACCATGGGTGACAGAGCAGCCCCCGCTACACACTCCCCCCACCAAAAAACCTTAGGTCCGCCAAAGGTGGTAAAGAGTCTATGACCTGTTACATGCTTTTGATATACACACGTAAAAAAAAAAACAGGTTAGTGTGCACAGGAAACCATACAATTTGCATCTGCATAAAACCATGGCAGAGGAATATCCAACCAATTAGCATAGGAGGGGAGGTTGTCCTGCCTCGCGGTTTTCATTTTCAGCAAGGGGTACAGACTGAGTGAGATCTAGTCACTGGCTGGGATCTTTGAGAGGCCGTGGGTGTGGGCTGTAAATCTGGCTGTGGTGGCACATGAACTGCTTCTGACAGAGGCAACAGATGATTGCGATGCCAAGTCCTGTGCTTCCCTCTGGCCGGATTTGATATACTGGGAGTCCAGGCAGATGCTTGCAAATGACATAGGGCTGCGACTTCCAGCGGGAAGTTGCTGAGGTATGGTCGAGGGATGTGCCGAAGGCCAAGTCGACTGGCAGCCGGGCCTACCGTCCGAACATCAAACTATAGGGAGCGTAACCTGTGGCATCATTGGCGGTGCTGTTATAAGCATGCACAATAGCCACTATATGCTTGCTCCAGTGCTGTTTTTGTTCTGAATTTAGAGTTCTGAGCATATCCAGGAGGGTTTGGTTGAATCTCTCTGGTTGAGGATCTCCTTGAGGATGATACGGGGGGTTTTAGACTTCCTTATGCCCAACAGGTCTAAAAGTCTCTTGATGAGACTACTCTCAAAATCTCTCCCCTGATCAGAGTGGATGCGTTGGGACAGACCATAGTGCACAAAGATTTTCTCCACAAAGATCTTGGCCACCGTGGATGCTTGTTGGCCCCTCGTGGAAAACGCCTGGGCATACCGAGTGAAATGGTCAGTCACTACCAGGATATTTTCCTGCCCGCTAAAATCAGGCTCCAAGCACAGAATGTCAATGCACACCAGCTCCATGGGTTCCGGACTCTGAAGATAGCCCATTGGGGCAGCTTGTGAGGCAAAGTCTACTTTTGGATACATCTGACGCAGGAGTGGCAATAGTCCTCAACTTCCGCCTGCATGCAGGGCCAGTAGAACCTGTCCCTCACCAGGTCAAAAGTCCTTTTGGGCCCTAGGTGGCCATGGTTGTCATGTAGGGCAGTTAATACTGTCTCCCTATGTTTTTCAGGTAGGAATAGCTGCAATTTTTTTTCAGAATCGTCAGAGGGGCCCCTTCGGTAGACCAACCCTTGGTGCACCTGAAACTGATCCCACTCTCGGTACAGCAGACGGGTTTCCTTTGGGGAGTCAGTGAGGAGCAAGTTAGGGCGTTGGCTCTCCAAGGCCTTCAATGCCAAGCTGCAGGGAGTGTCCTCCAACTGGTCCCTTTGCAGGTCATTCTTTGACAGCTTCGGGCAGACCTTTATCCCCGACTTGGGTGACATTGCAATAACATCTGGGGACACCAGCGGCTGACACTCCAATGTCTTCGGCCCTGGATCCTTCTCCAGCTTGATGTTCTGCTCCTTGACATAAGGCTCGTACCCCTTCAGGTGTCAGCTGGGGGGTCTCTGGAACAATGGGGCCTTCTTGACAAAGCATCCGCATCTTGTTTCAGGCTGAAAATAAACCCTGATAGAGTAGCCAATCATCTGTGACCTGTGGCATCCAACTTGGTGGTAGTGAGGATGTAGGTGAGAGGATTGTTGTCAGTCTTGATCACGAACTCTGCTCCATATAGATAATCCCCCAGCTTATCAACCACCACCCACTTCAAGGTCAGGAACTCAAGTTTGTGCATGGGGTAGTTCTTCTCGGCGGGGGGACAAGTTCCGACTCATGTAGGCAACAGGCCGTAGATGACCGTCATGCTCTTGATATAGCACCCCACCTAACCCATCTCGACTGGCGTCAACATGTAGCTCATATGGCTTGGTTGGATCTGCATAGGCCAGAACAGGAGCGGTTGTTAGGCTGCCTAAAACCTCTTCACACTTCGGAGTCCATTGTTCCTGAATGGACTCTCTGGGTTTTCTGGGCCCTCCAGCTGGTCTGACAGGCTTCGCCAGATCAGCGTCTTAGCGAATCCCTTGACAAATCTTCTGTAATAAGAACAGAATCCCAGAAATTACCTAAGCTCAGTCACGTTGGTAGGCCTCGGCCAGGAGGTGACAGCTTCCAGCTTCTGGGGGTCGTGGCCACTTTGTCGTAAGACACAATATGGCCAAGGTAGTTGACTGAGGGTTGGTAAAACTGGCACTTTTCCAGAGACAGCTTCAACCTCCTCATCATGCAGTCTCCTCAGGACCTTCTCCAGATGTTCTTCGTGCTCTTCCAGGGTCTTGCCGAAAACGATGATGTCGTCTAAGTGCACCAACACCTCGATCAGTTTCATGTCACCCACGGTCTTCTCCATTAGCCTTTGGAAGGTGGCTGGGGCACCAGACAGGCCTTGTGTCACTGTCAGGTGTGTACTGTGTAATTTGATAAGGGGGGGCCAACCCGTCCTTATGTACCACCTAATATCAGTATTTTTATGTGGAATATCTCAGAAATTATGTGAGATCTAACGTTAAAACCACTTGATCTTACCGGATCTAATGAATATCTATTAGCCTGAATGATTTTTGGCCCGAAATTTTGATAAGGGGGGGCCAGCCCCCCTCATTAATCACTTAATAAGTCTCTAATTATATGAGATCTAACGTTAAAACCACTTGATCTTACCGGATCTAATGAATATCTATTAGCCTGAATGATTTTTGGCCCGAAAATTTGATAAGGGGGGGCCAACCCGTCCTTATGTACCACCTAATATCTGTATTTGTATGTGGAATATCTCTGAAATTATATGAGATCTAACGTTAAAACCACTTGATCTTACCGGATCTAACGAATATCTATTAGCCTGAATGATTTTTGGCCTGAAAATTTGATAAGGGGGGGCCAACCCGTCCATATGTACCACCTAATATCAGTATTTGTATGTGGAATATCTCTGAAATTATGTGAGATCTAACGTTAAAACCACTTGATCTTACCGGATCTAACGAATATCTATTAGCCTGAATGATTTTTGGCCCGAAAATTTGATAAGGGGGGGCCAACCCGTCCTTATGTACCACCTAATATCAGTATTTTTATGTGGAATATCTCTGAAATTATGTGAGATCTAACGTTAAAACCACTTGATCTTACCGGATCTAACGAATATCTATTAGCCTGAATGATTTTTGGCCCGGAATTTTGATAAGGGGGGGCCAGCCCCCCCTCATTAATCACTTAATAAGTCTCTAATTATATGAGATCTAACGTTAAAACCACTTGATCTTACCGGATCTAACGAATATCTATTAGCCTGAATAATTTTTGGCCCGAAATTTTGATAAGGGGGGGCCAGCCGGGGCCAGCCCCCCCTCATTAATCACTTAATAAGTCTCTAATTATGTGAGATCTAACGTTAAAACCACTTGATCTTACCGGATCTAACAAATAGCTTCCAAAATAGCTAACTGTTTGGTCAATTTTTTGATAAGGGGGGGCTGATGACGGGTTAGCCCCCCCAGCAAATAACTGTTAATATTGCTTCTTCTGTGTGAGATCTAACGCAAACAACGGTTGATCTAACCTGATCTAACAAAGATCTAACAAACTGCATAAGATTTTTTCAAAAATTTTGATAAGGGGGGGCTAACCCGGCAGAGGTCAATTATATGTTATTACAATTCCTGATATAATAGTTGACAGCAGGGCGTTCCAGCACCAACCAAGAGTAACTGTGAGTGCTTACAATGTTGTGCCAACACCAACAACTAAGGGGCCTATTTCTGCAGAGTATATACGGCAGGTCCCTACTTTCAAACATCCAACTTACAAACGACTCCTACTTGCAAACGCAAGAAGACAACAGGAAGTGAGAGGAAATCTACCCCTAGAAAGGAAAATTCTCTCCTGTAAGAATAAATATGGGAGAAAGGGGTCTCCTCTGTACTGATGCTTTATCAGCAATCCTTGTTTCAAGAAAAACACCACATTTCAAAAACAGTTGTCATTGGGACGGAAAGTGAGGTGAAATGTTCTGAACAGGGGCACAGACAGCAAAACAAATGTTACAGGGGTGATAACCCTTACCTATGTTTCCCAAAAAGTTTAAAAATAGATTTTTGGTCTGGAGCTACACTTCAACAATGTACCTGTTCAAAATTACAAACAGATTCTACATAAGAACAAACATACAGTCCCTGTCTTGTATGCACCGCCTGTATAGGGCTGTTCAGAGTATATAGGGCCTTTTTTATTTTATGTGCGGGGTTCCCCTTAATATCCATACAAGACCCAAAGGGGCTGGTAATGGGCTGGGGTAGGGGGGGGGGGGTCATGGGGTAGCTATGCCATTTTTCTTAAAGATTTTCATCCATATTACCGGGACCAGACATTACATTAAAGCCGCAAGCAGTTTTAAATGGCTTTTTTTTTCCTTTAGAAGTGTCATTTTGTGCAGGGACAGTTCTAAACACGGGAAACACGTGGCACTTCACAGGCATACTTTACACACCCCCCAGGTACGATATTTAACTTTTTTTTTTTCACTTTATGCATCATTAAAATGACTGCTCCCGAAAAACGACCGTTTTTAAAACTTCTTTTTGCATTGATACATGTCCCCTGGTGCAGAACCCGGGTTCCCAAACCCTTTTTAGGACAATAACATGGATAATAGTCGTTATAATTAGCACTTTAGAATCCGAACGTTCGCATCCATTGTATTTAATAGGGTTCTAATGTTCGTACAAACTTTCGGTCCGTTCGCGGGTTCTGGTGCGAACCGAACCCGGGGGTGTTCGGCTCATCACTAGTCAGGAGGGGCTGCTGGTGAAACCGCCCAACCAGCTCTCTTGTAGCATCTAATCCACATAGACATCTACATCCCATAATACTTTGCTCCCAAGGCAGACACAAACAATAGAACAATGGGATACACTTAACAAACACCCCACCTCAAACTATCTAGCAATGGTCTGAGATGAATGGTGGAATTTATCTTCATATATTTCTTGAGGGATATTGTTCAGAAATAATAATGTCACAAGTGGAAGAGCCCCTTCATTCCTTCATCACAAACCCCACATATAGAACCTGGGATAACAGGGGTGAAAGAAAATTCTGAGTCCGGTGTGCAGTGAGTCAGGTTAGTACAGATCAGACTGGGGTTCACCCTGTGCCCCTAATAGACACAAGGTGACTTACACATACGAGGGCCGGGGAAACTGGACAAGGAGTTTCCTGACCCCTCTAACATAAGCTCAGCTGGGTTCCACAAGCCCCCCGCCCAAAGTCACTCCCGTCACATATGTGGTCACTCCAGTCCCTCGCAGGGAGAGGAAGAATCTCCAAACTTCAGCCCAAGAAAATACAGTCCTTTCTTCTTCTCACAGCAGTCCCTCTCTGGGAATTGTAGTTCCCCCCATCCATTCATTGTCATAGTAGAGTTCCCTTGTCTAACTATATCTCCCATGGTTCACTGCTAACAACAAGAAAGTCTCTTTCTGCTTGTCAGCTCCCCCTGGTGGATGGAGGTGAGGTAGTGTCAGCCCATTCAGCCAGGAATCCAAAGCAGCTCAGTGACCTGAATCACTTTTCTGTCTCTAGCCAATCACCTGACTACATTTTTATTATAATATATAATTAAATCTTATTATTCAGGATTTATACATTGCCAAAATATAAAGGGGGACATTACGGCTACAATAAGGGAAAACAACCTTCCCACAATGCAACAGTTCAATATATTTATATGCAGTTTTGGCTTTTAATTCACCTCAGTGAATTGTCCCTCCCGTGCTCACTGGCTCCGCCCGCTCATCAGAGGTTTTATGTATGGGGTTTTATTTATGGGGGTTTATTTATGGGGGTTTATTTATGGGAATTTATGTATGGGGTTTTATGTAAAGGATATCTGAGTTTTTTGTATGGGAATGTGTGTATGGGAAAGTATGTATGGAATGTATGGGATTGTATGGGATTGTATGTATGGGAATGTATGGAATGTATGGGATTGTATGGGATTGTATGTATGGGATTGTATGTATGGGAATGTATGGAATTGTATGGGATTGTATGTATGGGATTGTATGTATGGGAATGTATGGAATTGTATGGGATTGTATGGAATGTATGGGAATGTATGGGATTGTATGTATAGGATTGTATGTATGGGAATGTATGGAATGTATGGGATTGTATGGGATTGTATGTATGGGATTGTATGTATGGAATGTATGGGATTGTATGGAATGTATGGGATTGTATGGGATTGTATGGGAATGTATGGAATTGTATGGAATGTATGGAATGTATGTATGGGATTGTATGGGAATGTATGGGATTGTATGGAATGTATGGAATGTATGTATGGGAATGTATGGGATTGTATGGGATTGTATGTATGGAATGTATGGGATTGTATGTATGGAATGTATGGAATGTATGGGATTGTATGGGATTCTATGGGATTGTATGTATGGGATTGTATGGAATGTATGGAATGTATGGGAATGTATGTATGGGATTCTATGGGATTGTATGTATGGGATTCTATGGGATTGTATGGAATGTATGGGATTCTATGGGATTGTATGTATGGGATTCTATGGGATTGTATGGAATGTATGGGATTCTATGGGATTCTATGGAATGTATGGGATTCTATGGAATGTATGGAATGTATGGAATGTATGGGAATGTATGGGATTCTATGGGATTGTATGGAATGTATGGAATGTATGGGATTCTATGGGATTGTATGGAATGTATGGAATGTATGGAATGTATGGGATTCTATGGAATGTATGGGAATGTATGGGATTCTATGGAATGTATGGAATGTATGGAATGTATGGGAATGTATGGGAATGTATGGGATTGTATGGAATGTATGGGAATGTATGGGATTGTATGGAATGCATGGGAATGTATGGGATTGTATGGGATTGTATGGGATTCTATGGGATTCTATGGGATTGTATGTATGGGATTCTATGGGATTGTATGGAATGTATGGGAATGTATGGGATTGTATGGAATGTATGGGATTCTATGGGATTGTATGGAATGCATGGGAATGTATGGGATTGTATGGGAATGTATGGGATTCTATGGGATTGTATGGAATGTATGGAATGTATGGAATGTATGGGAATGTATGTATGGGATTCTATGGGATTGTATGGAATGTATGGGATTCTATGGAATGTATGGAATGTATGGAATGTATGGGAATGTATGGGAATGTATGGGATTGTATGGAATGTATGGGAATGTATGGGATTGTATGGGAATGTATGGGATTGTATGGAATGTATGGGATTCTATGGGATTGTATGGAATGCATGGGAATGTATGGGATTGTATGGGAATGTATGGGATTCTATGGAATGTATGGAATGTATGGAATGTATGGGAATGTATGGGATTGTATGGAATGCATGGGAATGTATGGGATTGTATGGGATTGTATGTATTGCCTTCCATGCCCTGTTGTGGTTTGTAGTCGATCGGTTGTGAGTTGGCAGATCTTGGCTGGAAGGTTCGGAGGCCCCTCTGGAGCGCCGTCCGCCCACACGGCACGCTGATCATTATGTGTATTTCCATCCCCCCCGGAGGGCCCGAGGTCTGTCAGATTATGTAATTATCCAGGTAACAAGGCTGCGTACTTCGGGGAGAGGATCGTGTTGTTTCTATACTGTCACTCGTCCCCGGGGGGGGGGGGGGGGGGGGGCGAACGCCGTCTTTAATTCTATTTCTCGGCTTCTCTATTATTACCGTTCTCCGAGAGGCAGAATGCTTCTTATTGATCTCACCGAATGATGGAGGCATCAGGACTGTTTGTTGGCAGCTCATATGTGTCACCTGATTCATTCCACTTCCTGTCCCTGGAAACCACACAGGAAGTGAGGGGGAATCTTATCAATGGGGGTCGCTGATGATATAAACCCAACAGGACTTCCACCCTTTTCTGCTTCTTTAAAAACCAGAAACAACGTTTTGTCTGGGGCTGGGATTGGATGAAAATTGGAAGGAAATATAAAAGTAAAATAATAGAATTGCCAGAGATGTGGTGCTTTGCTTATTAGTTGCCATTCTTACATTCCATACAGAGCTGACCCCACGCCTGGCAATCCCTGGGCTCATCAATGACAGGAGGGTGAGATTGCAGCAAGACAAGGATAGGGGATCTGATTGCATGCATCCGGTTCATTCTGTGTTTAGGTCTTGGTTGGTTCAGTAGAGGGCGGAGTATTTCATGTTATACAGGGCCAGATTAATGTAGGGGCCATTGGAGCTGCAGCTCCAGGCCTTAATATAGGCCCAGCAGGGTCGGACTGACCATTCTGGCACTGCCATTGGAACGCCACTCACACCCCGCCCCCCAAAAGCATTTTTAAAAAAATAATTAAAAAAAAATTGGAAAAAAATAATTAAAAAAAACAAAAACAATAATAGTAAAAATAATAAAACTGCTCTACTAACTCCATCCGTCGCCCTACTGACACCATCCCCCCCCCCCCCCAAAGCATTGTGGAAAAACATAATAAAAAGAACAGTTAAATTGTAAAAACAAAGTAAAAAAAAAAAAATTAAGGAAAACAAATGTAAAAAATAAAAAAAAAAATTGCAACAAATATATAAAAAAATAAAAATACAAAATGTAAAAAAGTATATAAAAAAATAATTCACATGCAGTGCGAATCAGAACTTTGTCTAAAATACTTCATTTGTTTTAATACATTTTTTTTTGCATTTCATTTTATTTATTAACCATAAAAAACGTCCTTCCAAAATCTTCAGTACCAGGCCCATGATGCTCTTAATCCGGCCCTGAGAGCATATTGTCGTATGTAATGCCGCGCACACGCGATCGGAAAGTCCGATGGGTCGTAAATTCTGACCGTGTGTCGCCTCCATCTGACTTTTCCTGTCGGAATTCCCGCCAGCAAAAAATTGAGAGCTGGTTCTCAAATTTTCTGACGGAAAAAATTACAATCGGAAATTCCGATCGTCTGTAGCATTTCCGACGCGCAAAATTTCAGACGCATGCTCGGAAACAATTCGACGCATGCTCGGAAGCATTGAACTTCATTTTCTCGGCTCGTCGTAGTGTTGTACGTGTAGAGAACCTTCGTGTGACCGTGTGTATGCAAGCCAAGCCTGAGCGGAATTCCATCGGAAAAACCATCCAAGGTTTTTCTGACGGAAAAACCAATCGTGTGTACGCGGCATTAGACTTTTATGCTCTGCAACTAACAGCTTAATGAACGTTGATGATTTTAGAACATGTCCTTAATACCGTTTGCCTATTCTTACCCAAATGTTTTTTGTTTCCCGCAGTTGCCCCGCTGAGCGTCCACCATGAGCGAGAAATCCGAGTGCAGATTCAGCAATCTGACGGAGGATCAGATCACCATCCTTGACCAGGTCCTGTCAGAAGTGACTCCAATCCACGGACGGGGCAACTTCCCCACCATGGAAGTCAAGCCCAAGGACATTATCCGCATGGTGAAGGACCAACTGGCCCAAAAGGACATCGCCATACGGGACATTCGCCTGAACGGATCTACGGCCAGCCACATCCTCATGCAGCAAAACGGCACGAGCTGCAAGGACCTGGATATTATTTTCGGCGTGGAGCTTCCGGGGGAACCGGCCTTCCAGACGGTTAAAGAGATCGTTTTGGATTCTCTCTTGGATTTCCTTCCAAAGTGCGTCAACAAAGAGAGGATCACGGCTCTGACCATGAATGAAGCCTACGTCCAGAAGATGGTGAAGGTCTACACCGACCACGACCGCTGGAGTCTCATTTCCTTGTCCAACAACAGCGGGAAGAACGTGGAGCTGAAGTTCGTCCATTGTTTGCGGAGACAGTTTGAGTTCAGCGTTGACTCTTTTCAGATCGTCTTGGATACCATTCTGGACATTTATGCAGAAAACAACGGTGAGCTGAGCCCCGATTCGCACCCGACCGTCCTGGCGGAGAGCATGTACGGGGACTTTAACGAGTCGATGGAGCACCTAAGAGGTAAACTGATAGCGACCAGGAATCCAGAGGAGATCCGCGGGGGAGGGCTTCTGAAATACTCCAACCTCCTAGTACGGGACTACAAACCGACCAGCGAGACGGAGCTCAAATCCTTGGAGCGTTACATGTGTTCCCGGTTCTTCATTGACTTTCCCGATGTGGCGGAACAGCAAAGGAAAATCGAGTCTTACCTGCGCAACCACTTTATTGGCGAGGAGAAAAGCAAGTACGACTATCTGATGACTCTGCGCTCCGTGGTGAATGAAAGCACAGTCTGCCTTATGGGACACGAGCGCAGACAGACGCTGAACATGATCACCATCCTGGCGCTGAAAGTCCTGGGGGAGCAAAATATCATCCCCAACGCCGCGAACGTTACTTGTTACTACCAACCGGCCCCTTACATGAGTGACAGGAACTTCAGTAACTACTACATCCCCCAGGGCCAGACCATCTACTACCAGCCCTTCCAGTTCCACATACACATGCAGAGCGGACTCGTGTAGCGCCCCCTGGTGTCACATGGTGGTGAAGCAAAGGCCTCTGCAGGAGAAAACTCCAAACTCTCCTGTAACGTGACTACTTGTTGTACAAAGTATCGACTTGTGTAAATACTTAAGTATTTATTAATCTGATTGTGGCGTTTGTCGCTAATTTCCATTTCTCCTCTACGAGATGTTAATGTCGTTACTGCGCAGAAATGCGGCTATTGATACTGTGACCAGAGCGCAAAAAAAATAATGTGATATTTGATTGTCCTATGAGTAGCATAGAACCAACGTTAAGGTGCCATAAAAAGGGACACGAGGGTCATGTGACGTTATATGAAGGTGTGTCTCTGGCAGGACTCGGCTCTCCGGCATTAGAGCTGTTTTGTAAACCCGTAACGAGCAGCCAGAGGCTTAGGGGTCACTCTTCCTTGGGGGGACTTTATGTCAGAGCAGAGACCAAGGAAGTGCAGCAACCAGTACCCTCCAATCACAAGCGGGATTTCAGAAGTACACTACTGGAAGCTGCTCTGTGATTGGTGCTTCTAAAATCCTTCATACCCTTGCTTTGTTTTAAACTCTACTTACTTAGGAACTTTGTTTTTTTCTATTGGTTGGAGTGAGGCAAGATTTGGTCCCTTGTTGGGTCTACTTCAGATTGTGAGTTTTCTCAGGACCGATTCCACCAGGTCAGACGGGCTCCTCCATACACTGATTGTCTGGTGTCCCCTCTCTGTTCTCCAAGTAATTATTGAGGGGCTCCAACCAGGTCAGATGGGCTCCTCCATACACTGATTGTCTGGTGTCCCCTCTCTGTTCTCCATGTAATCATTGGGGGGCTCCAACCAGGACAGACGGGCTCCTCCATACACTGATTGTCTGGTGTCCCCTCTCTGTTCTCCATGTAATCATTGGGGGGCTCCAACCAACCAGGACAGACGGGCTCCTCCATACACTGATTGTCTGGTGTCCCCTCTCTGTTCTCCATGTAATCATTGGGGGGCTCCAACCAGGACAGACGGGCTCCTCCATACACTGATTGTCTGGTGTCCCCTCTCTGTTCTCCATGTAATCATTGGGGGGCTCCAACCAGGACAGATGGGCTTCTCCATACACTGATTGTCTGGTGTCCCCTCTCTGTTCTCCATGTAATCATTGGGGGGCTCCAACCAGGACAGACGGGCTCCTCCATACACTGATTGTCTGGTGTCCCCTCTCTGTTCTCCATGTAATCATTGGGGGACTCCAACCAGGTCAGACGGGCTCCTCCATACACTGATTGTCTGGTGTCCCCCCTCTCTGTTCTCCATGTATTTATTGGGGGGCTCCAACCAGGACAGACGGGCTCCTCCATACACTGATTGTCTGGTGTCCCCTCTCTGTTCTCCATGTAATCATTGGGGGGCTCCAACCAGGACAGACGGGCTCCTCCATACACTGATTGTCTGGTGTCCCCTCTCTGTTCTCCAAGTACTTATTGAGGGGCTCCAACCAGGTCAGATGGGCTCCTCTATACACTGATTGTCTTGTGTCCCCTCTCTGTTCTTCAAGTAATTATTGGGGGGCTCCAACCAGGACAGACAGGCTCCTCCATACACTGATTGTCTGGTGTCCCCTCTCTGTTCTCCATGTAATCATTGGGGGACTCCAACAGGTCAGACGGGCTCCTCCATACACTGATTGTCTGGTGTCCCCCCTCTCTGTTCTCCATGTAATCATTGGGGGGCTCCAACCAGGACAGATGGGCTCCTCCATACACTGATTGTCTGGTGTCCCCTCTCTGTTCTCCATGTAATCATTGGGGGGCTCCAACCAGGACAGACGGGCTCCTCTATACACTGATTGTCTGGTGTCCCTCTCTGTTCTCCATGTAATCATTGGGGGGCTCTAACCAGGACAGATGGGCTCCTCCATACACTGATTGTCTCGTGTCCCCTCTCTGTTCTCCATGTAATCATTGGGGGGCTCCAACCAGGACAGATGGGCTCCTCCATACACTAATTGTCTCGTGTCCCCTCTCTGTTCTCCATGTAATCATTGGGGGGCTCCAACCAGGACAAACGGGCTCCTCCATACACTGAGCATCTGGGTTCCCCTCTCTGTTCTCCATGTAATTATTGAGGGGCTCCAACCAGGTCAGACGGGCTCCTCCATACACTGATTGTCTGGTGTCCCCTCTCTGTTCTCCAAGTACTTATTGAGGGGCTCCAACCAGGTCAGATGGGCTCCTCTATACACTGATTGTCTCGTGTCCCCTCTCTGTTCTTCAAGTAATTATTGGGGGCTCCAACCAGGACAGACGGGCTCCTCCATACACTGAGCATCTGATTTCCCCTCTCTGTTCTCCATGTAATTATTGAGGGGCTCCAACCAGGTCAGACAAGCTCCTCCATACACTGATTGTCTGGTGTCCCCCCTCTCTGTTCTCCATGTAATCATTGGGGGGCTCCAACCAGGTCAGACGGGCTCCTCTATACACTGATTGTCTGGTGTCCCCTCTCTGTTCTCCATGTAATCATTGGGGGGCTCCAACCAGGACAGATGGGCTCCTCTGTACACTGATTGTCTGGTGTCCCTCTCTGTTCTCCATGTAATCATTGGGGGGCTCCAACCAGGACAGATGGGCTCCTCTATACACTGATTGCCTGGTGTCCCCTCTCTGTTCTCCATGTAATCATTGGGGGGCTCCAACCAGGACAGACGGGCTCCTCCATACACTGATTGTCTGGTGTCCCCTCTCTGTTCTCCATGTAATCATTGGGGGGCTCCAACCAGGTCAGACGGGCTCCTCTATACACTGATTGTCTGGTGTCCCCTCTCTGTTCTCCATGTAATCATTGGGGGGCTCCAACCAGGACAGATGGGCTCCTCTGTACACTGATTGTCTGGTGTCCCCTCTCTGTTCTCCATGTAATCATTGGGGGGCTCCAACCAGGACAGACGGGCTCCTCTATACACTGATTGTCTGGTGTCCCCTCTCTGTTCTCCATGTAATCATTGGGGGGCTCCAACCAGGACAGATGGGCTCCTCTGTACACTGATTGTCTGGTGTCCCCTCTCTGTTCTCCATGTAATCATTGAGGGGCTCCAACCAGGACAGATGGGCTCCTCTATACACTGATTGCCTGGTGTCCCCTCTCTGTTCTCCATGTAATCATTGGGGGGCTCCAACCAGGTCAGACGGGCTCCTCCATACACTGATTGTCTGGTGTCCCCTCTCTGTTCTCCATGTAATCATTGGGGGGCTCCAACCAGGACAGATGGGCTCCTCCATACACTGATTGCCTGGTGTCCCCTCTCTGTTCTCCATGTAATCATTGGGGGGCTCCAACCAGGTCAGACGGGCTCCTCCATACACTGAGCATCTGGGTTCCCCTCTCTGTTCTCCAAGTAATTATTGAGGGGCTCCAACCAGGTCAGACGGGCTCCTCCATACACTGAGCATCTGGGTTCCTCTCTCTGTTCTCCAAGTAATTATTGAGGGGCTCCAACCAGGTCAGACGGGCTCCTCCATACACTGATTGTCTGGTGTCCCCTCTCTGTTCTCCAAGTAATTATTGAGGGGCTCCAACCAGGACAGACGGTCTCCTCCATACACTGATTGTCTCGTGTCCCCTCTCTGTTCTTCAAGTAATTATTGGGGGGCTCCAACCAGGACAGACGGGCTCCTCCATACACTGAGCATCTGGGTTCCCCTCTCTGTTCTCCATGTAATCATTGGGGGGCTCCAACCAGGTCAGATGGGCTCCTCCATACACTGATTGTCTGGTGTCCCCTCTCTGTTCTCCAAGTAATCATTGAGGGGCTCCTCCATACACTGAACATCTGGGTTCCCCTCTCTGTTCTCCCTGTAATCATTGAGGGGCTCCTCCATACACTGATTGTCTGGTGTCCCCTCTCTGTTCTTCAAGTAATCATTTGGGGGCTCCAACCAGGTCAGACGGGCTCCTCCATACACTGATTGTCTGGTGTCCCCTCTCTGTTCTCCATGTAATTTTTGAGGGGCTCCAACCAGGTCAGACGGGCTCCTCCATACACTGATTGTCTGGTGTCCCCTCTCTGTTCTCCATGTAATCATTGAGGGGCTCCCACCAGGTTAGACAGGCTCTGCCGTACAGTGAACAGCCTGAGGGCTCCAACCAGGACAGATGGGCTTTGCCATACATTGATTGTGGCCCCACCAGGGGTCAGATGATGGCATAATAATGGATCCAACCTTGTCACACTCCACCCAAAACTAATACAAAAAGTTTCAGGTATCATTCCATGCCAAGTCTGATGTTGTGAATGGTTACTCTATGCATTCCTTAGCTGTCTTCTAATACTGTACCTATAAAGGCTCTTAAAGTGTCCACAGTGTCTAGTGACATGAGAAGCTTGCACAGGCAAAATGGAGCAAGAGAAGTAATAAATCTGTTTCCAGAGTTAAAGAATTTGTTGTCCTGAGCAGAGAAGTGCATTATGACCAGTAATTGCCCTAGCAGAGAGCACTATGACCAGTAAGAGTCCCAACAGAGTGCACTTTGACCAGCAATTGTCCAAGCAGAGAGCACTTTGACCAGCAATTGTCCCAGCAGAGAGCACTATGACTAGTAATTGTCCCAGCAGAGAGCACTATGACCAGTAAAAGAGCCAGGAGAGTGCGCTATGACCAGAAATTGCCCCAGCAGAGAGCACTATGACCAGTAAAAAAGCCAGCAGAGAACACTATGGCCAGTAATTATCCCAGCAGAGTGCACTATGGCCAGTAATTGTCCCAGCAGAGAGCACTATGGCCAGTAATTGTCCCAGCAGAGTGCACTATGACCAGTAATTGTCCAAGCAGAGAGCACTATGACCAGTAATTGTCCCAGCAGAGAGCACTATGAGTGAACTATGAGTGTGGATTCCCTCCACAGGTCACAAACAGTTCTTTGTGGTTGGTGGCCGTCTTGCCATCCATCATTTTGTAGCTTTTACCAATTTTCTTGTCCTCCATGACGACACCCCCACCAAGCTCTCAGCATGCTTTGTAAGCCCACAAACTCCCTGACTGTACAACACTGTAGAGTATGTCACCGCTATCTCATTGCTGGTGACTAGGATTGGGGTCCACTTTGAAGGTTTATGACATTATGATTTTTTTTTAATAAAAAACCTCCTTATGAATTAGAATTTCCATTTTTTTGTTTGTTTACCAAAGACGAGTTCCTTCACTAAAGTGCCTCATGTGATCGTCGTATTCCAGGAACAAACCAATTATTTTGGAAGATCTCTGCTGAGCCCCCCCTTGTGTCCAAGTGCCTCCTGGTTCACATGCAGAAATTTGGATCTTAGTTCCTTCTCCATCTGAATAGTAATCAGATTAGGAAGTCCACCCTTTAGTCCGGCTTTCCTCGACCTTCTAACCCCAGAAGAACCCTTGAAAGAACTCTCAGGTCTCAAGAAACCCAATTTGTTGGGGGCCAATGGGAAAAATACCCCTTACATTGGTAGTCAATGGGAAGAATGTACGGCCATGAAACAATAATTGTCCCGTGGTGCAATTATTAACACCCATGCAGACTTCCTGACACCAAGGGTGGGATGATGTGCCTAGAACAGGGGGGGGCACAATATTTACATACCCCCCACCCCCCCTCATCTTGGTCTTGGAACGCCATCATCTGCACATTCCATGGTGATTGGATGAAGGTGTCTCATCGTATTTATATACAGTAAATATTGGCTTGGAGTGGCTTGAAAATGTCTTCAATATTACAGAACAAGTCCAGCTGATGGGGACCACCTAATAGTCCAGCTGATGGGGACCACCTAATAGTCCAGCTGATGGAGACCACCTAATAGCCCAGCTGATGGTGACCACCTAATAGTCCAGCTGATGGGGACCACCTAATAGTCCAGCTGATGGAGACCACCTAATAGCCCAGCTGATGGTGACCACCTAATAGTCCAGCTGATGGAGACCACCTAATAGTCCAGCTGATGGTGACCACCTAATAGTCCAGCTGATGGGGACCACCTAACAGCCCAGCTGATGGTGTCCACCTAATAGTCCAGCTGATGGTGACCACCTAATAGTCCAGCTGATGGGGACCACCTAATAGTCCAGCTGATGGTGACCAACTAATAGCCCAGCTGATGGTGACCACCTAATAGTCCAGCTGATGGTGACCACCTAATAGTCCAGCTGATGGTGACCACCTAATAGTCCAGCTGATGGAGACCACCTAATAGTCCAGCTGATGGGGACCACCTAATAGTCCAGCTGATGGAGACCACCTAATAGTCCAGCTGATGGGGACCACCCAATAGTCCAGCTGATGGTGACCACCTAATAGTCCAGCTGATGGGGACCACCTAATAGCCCAGCTGATGGTGACCACCTAATAGTCCAGCTGATGGGGACCACCTACTACTAGTTGCCTCATCTAGTTCCGGCACTCAGAAGTTTCTTTGGATTTCTTTGTGGATTTTTTTTTAATATTGGATTTGTAGTTGCATTTTCCTTTTTCATGATAAAACAATTCAATGGTGCCACTTGGTGGTCTCACCTCATCTGTCTGCCGCAAGGATAGGCAAACCTCGGCCCTCCAGCTGTGGTGAAACTATGAATCCCACCATGCCTCTGCCTCTAGGAGTCACGCCTGTGATGGTCGGGGTCTTGCAATGTCTCATGGGACTTGTAGTTTCACCACAGCTGGAGGGCCGAGGTCGCCCCCCCTGGTAGAAGATCCTCTTCCTTAAAGTGGAGTTCCGGCCTTTTTCTGTTTATTAAAAGTCAGCAGCTACAAAAAGTGTATCTTCTTTCTTTTAATAAACAGACACTTACCTGTCCCACGGTCCAGCGATGCGGCCGCCCGGAGCGTCGCTCCCCCCCTCCCTCTCCGCCGGCGCCTCCATTGACACTGTGGGCACCCGGCCGTGACAGCTTCCGGCTTCATGGCCGGGCGCGCACTGCGCATGCGCGAGTCGTGCTGCGCTCTAGGAATGGACAGACGATCTCCTGGGACCTGTCACATGTCCCCAGGAGATCGCCGCCCTAGAGGGAGGGGCTGTAGGTGGAAGTAGGAAGTGGGACAGGAAGTCCCACTCCTACCGAAGCCCCCACTCCCCCCCCCCAAAAAAATGACAAGCCAAATGTGGCATGTAAGGGGGCGAGGTGTTGGGTGGAGCTCGGCTTTAAGACCTCATGAAGATCACTGATTTATTTTGTGTTCCCATCCTAGTTTGTGAACTGCTGTGATAAAAACCTTCATCATTTCTCTGGAAATGTCAGTTTTCAGGTCACATTGTCAGGATGAAAAAAGACACAAGTCCATCCAGTTCAACCCAAAAAAATAGAAACCAATCCCATATACCCGATCCTTCCCCCGCAGGTGATCCAGAGGAAGGGAAACCCCAGCAGAGCCGATCCAATTATCTACAGCTGGAAAAATTCCTTCCTGATCCCCCGAGAGGCTTTTCCCCGGATCACCTTTCCCTATAAATGTCACCCAGTTATATTCTGTACTTCTAGGAAAGAATCCCGACCTTTGGCCTCGTGCACACGGCCGGTGTTCTCGGCAAGAAAACTGCCGGGAGAGCTTTTTGTCTGGGAAACCGCTGGTGTGTACGAGGCTTTCAGGTTTCTGGACAGGAAAACTGCTGGGAGAGCTTTTTGCCGGGGAAACCGCTGGTGTGTACGAGGCTTTCAGGTTTCTGGACAGGAAAACTGCTGGGAGAGCTTTTTGCCGGGGAAACCGCTGGTGTGTACGAGGCTTTCAGGTTTCTGGACAGGAAAACTGCTGGGAGAGCTTTTTGCCGGGGAAACCGCTGGTGTGTACGAGGCTTTCAGGTTTCTGGACAGGAAAACTGCTGGGAGAGCTTTTTGCCGGGGAAACCGCTGGTGTGTACGAGGCTTTCAGGTTTCTGGACAGGAAAACTGCTGGGAGAGCTTTTTGCCGGGGAAACCGCTGGTGTGTACGAGGCTTTCAGGTTTCTGGACAGGAAAACTGCTGGGAGAGCTTTTTGCCGGGGAAACCGCTGGTGTGTACGAGGCTTTCAGGTTTCTGGACAGGAAAACTGCCGGGAGAGCTTTTTGCCGGGGAAACCGCTGGTGTGTACAAGGCTTTCAGGTTTCTGGACAGGAAAACTGCCGGGAGAGCTTTTTGCCGGGGAAACCGCTGGTGTGTACGAGGCTTTCAGGTTTCTGGACAGGAAAACTGCCGGGAGAGCTTTTTGCCGGGGAAACCGCTGGTGTGTACGAGGCTTTCAGGTTTCTGGACAGGAAAACTGCCGGGAGAGCTTTTTGCCGGGGAAACCGCTGGTGTGTACGAGGCTTTCAGGTTTCTGGACAGGAAAACTGCCGGGAGAGCTTTTTGCCGGGGAAACCGCTGGTGTGTACGAGGTTTTCAGGTTTCTGGACAGGAAAACTGCTGGGAGAGCTTTTTGCCGGGGAAACCGCTGGTGTGTACAAGGCTTTCAGGTTTCTGGACAGGAAAACTGCCGGGAGAGCTTTTTGCCGGGGAAACCGCTGGTGTGTACGAGGCTTTCAGGTTTCTGGACAGGAAAACTGCTGGGAGAGCTTTTTGCCGGGGAAACCGCTGGTGTGTACGAGGCTTTCAGGTTTCTGGACAGGAAAACTGCTGGGAGAGCTTTTTGCCGGGGAAACCGCTGGTGTGTACAAGGCTTTCAGGTTTCTGGACAGGAAAACTGCCGGGAGAGCTTTTTGCCGGGGAAACCGCTGGTGTGTACGAGGCTTTCAGGTTTCTGGACAGGAAAACTGCCGGGAATCTCGACGAGAAAAATAGAGAACCTGCTCCGTATTTTCTCGTCGGCCTGTTTCGCGGCGAGAAAACCGTGTGTGTGTACGGGGCTTGTATGCTTACCTGTCTGAGGTAAGCCCGCGCATGCTCCATGAGACTTCGGCGCATGCGTGGTAGCATACAAGGGTAGTGTAGGGTGAAGCAAGATGGCGGCATGGAATGTGACGAGCGCCGGCTTGTCGTAGTCAATGACGTCACCGCGTTCTTGCCATTCAAAAAGAGCGGCGGTTCTTTTGAATGGCCGTCTGTATGCACGGCTTGGCAAGAAAAGCTTGTCAGGAATCCCGTCAGGAAAAACGAGGTTTTTTTCCTGACGGTATTCCCGGCCCTGTGTACCGGGCTTCACTTCTAGCAATCTACTGAGCTGGTCAGATCCTCCTGTCTTTGTGTTCAGATACGAGAAATAATATTCCTGTGTGGAGATCGAATGTGGTGACCAAGATAAGAGATTTCAAATTCTCCTTCTATTGTCTGTATAAACGATGAGTTCCCCACCAGGAACATATAGATCACATCCCTCCATTCTGGGGGGCCCCTTGTTGTGTCACTATGAGGGGTTCAGGAAAAGTTTTTGTTCTGAAATTTATTACAATTTGCTGAAAATGCCAAAATGTTCTTCAATGTTGGATGTGACAATGCAGGAAAATGTGAGCCATCGGGGGAAGGTGACATGATGGGGCCCCCGTGGCCCTTGAAGGCCCTTCAGAGCTTGTCAGGTTGGAATATAGGAGGTGCTGGTCTGATATGTGTCTGGAGGAGTCATCCTTATCCTTCCCAGGGTCGGGACAAGGGGTGGGCAGGAGGGACGGTTGCCCCTGGCGCAATAGTTTATTGCAGGGATGGGGGGCACCCTGACCTTAAGGGAAAGGGGGGCGCAGTTTGGCATCTTTGCCCTGGGCGCTGGATGGCCTTGTCCCGGCACTGATCCTTCCTACATGGTGAGACTCTTCCTGAAACATGAAGATATCAGACGTCTGGAGGAGTGATTTGGCACTTCTTTGTTTCAGGTCAATGATTGGCTACAAGGGGAGGTGAGGATGAGGATGAGGATGAGGATGATGATGAGGAGGATGAGGATGAGGATGAGGATGAGGATGATGAGGATGAGGATGAGGATAATGATGAGGATGAGGATGATGATGAGTATGATGATGATGAGGATGTAGATGATGATGAGGATGAGGATGAGGATGAGGATGATGATGAGGATGATGATGAGGATGTAGATGATGATGAGGATGATGAGGATGATGAGGATGAGGATAATGATGAGGATGAGGATGTAGATGATGATGAGGATGAGGATGATGAAGAGGATGAGGATGATGATGAGTATGATGATGATGAGGATGTAGATGATGATGAGGATGAGGATGAGGATGAGGATGATGATGAGGATGATGATGAGGATGTAGATGATGATGAGGATGAGGATGAGGATGATGAGGATGAGGATGAGGATAATGATGAGGATGAGGATGATGATGAGTATGATGATGATGAGGATGTAGATGATGATGAGGATGAGGATGATGATGAGGATGATGATGAGGATGTAGATGATGATGAGGATGAGGATGATGAGGATGATGAGGATGAGGATAATGATGAGGATGAGGATGAGGATGATGATGAGTATGATGAGGATGTAGATGATGATGAGGATGAGGATGATGAAGAGGATGAGGATGATGATGAGTATGATGATGATGAGGATGTAGATGATGATGAGGATGAGGATGAGGATGATGATGAGGATGTAGATGATGATGAGGATGAGGATGAGGATGATGAGGATGATGAGGATGAGGATAATGATGAGGATGAGGATGATGATGAGTATGATGAGGATGTAGATGATGATGAGGATGAGGATGATGAAGAGGATGAGGATGATGATGAGGATGAGGATGAGGATGATGATGAGTATGATGAGGATGATGATGAGGATGATGATGAGGATGAGGATGAGGATGATGATGAGGATGATGAGGATGATGATGAGGATGATGATGAGGATGAGGATGAGGATGTAGATGATGATGAGGATGAGGATGAGGATGATGATGAGGATGAGGATGAGTATGATGAGGATGATGATGAGGATGATGATGAGGATGAGGATGTTCTTGGGTGTTTTGTGGTTGTCTGTACTGTACGAAGGGCTCATCTCAGGAAAATGCCGACCCGTTGGGTTTGTTTTGAGGTGGGAACCGTTTTACCAGAACCGTGGCAATATTTGCAGGGAAAGGACCCCCCTCATCCCATTGTGAAAGATGCCCATTAATGTGAGAAATGAAAACAGTAACTGTGTCCTTTCTATGAGGAATTAGAGACTTCTGAAGGCCACCATGAAACGCTGAGATCTAGTAGAGCAGGAAAACAGACCTAATATATTCGGCAATCCTAATGCCGCGTACACACGATCGGATTTCCCCGTCTGAAAAAGTCAGATGTGAGCTTTTGAACGGAAATTCCGACCGCGTGTCGGCTCCATCTGACTTTTTCTGTCGGAATTCCTGCCAGCAAAAGATTGAGAGCAGGTTCTCTATTTTTCCGACGGAAAAAATTCCTATCGGAAAATCCGATTGTCTGTAGCAATTCCGGCGCGCAAAACTCTGACGCATGCTCGGAAACATTGAACTTCATTTTCTCGGCTCGTCGGAGTGTTGGACGTCACGGCGTTCTTGGCGGTCGAATGTTCAGAGGACTTTTGTGTGACCGTGTGTATGCAAGCCAAGCTTGAGCGGAATTCCGTCGGAAAAACCATCCAAGGCACAGGTGTCAAACACAAGGCCCGTGGGCCGAATCCGGCCCTCCAGGCCATTTTATGTGGCCCTCGCACCTCTCCAGCCCTCCTCTGGTCCTCCTCAAGACCCTTACTTTCTGCTTTCAAGCAATGCATCCAACTTCTTCCCAGCAGCAGCATAAGGAAAGGGGGGTGCACTGTGATGTCAGGCATGAGTGGGGGACTCAACTTCTGATGGTGGGGGGCTCTTGACATCTAATGTAAGGGGGAGGGGATGTGCTGGACATCTAATCTTACAGATACAACCTTTTCAGGGCAATCATAATGCTGATGCGGCTCCCCGATGAAATTGAGTTTGACACCCTTGAGGTTTTTCCGATGGGAAATACGATCGTGTGTATGCGGTACCAGACAACGAGATCCAGGAGGATCATTCCATTGGGTAGATTGGGAATTTATATCTTCAGGGAACGATAAGATCCAGTGGATGAAGATCTTGGCTTGATGATTAGAGAATAATGAGATCCAAGAGTTCAGACAAGGTGGGACCCAATGGAAGAAGAAACTTTGGGTTCAGTAGACTAGGTATTGGGTTGGACACATCTGGTGGGTTAAGTACGAAACCCAGAAGATTTGGTAAAGATGAAGCCCAGAAGATCTAACATTCGCCAAGTTGATTTGGTGAGGTATGAAGGACGTCTAGTCAGAGGCGGCTCTAGGCTTTCTGAGGCCTTAGGCAAATCTGAGGCATGAGGCCCCATTCACATCCATAAAGGGAAAAATAATTCAAGCGATAAAAATGAACTGTATAAATTGCATATATTAAGAGTTTTAAATTCTATGAACTATGAATTCACAGAATTTTCTCTAACCAATTCTTTAGGCAAATTAGGTGGCCGTGAGGCCCCTGTGGGGGCGAGGCCTAAGGCGACCGCCTAATTTGCCTAATTAGAGAGCCGCCTCTGCGTCTAGTAGACCAGGACAGGATGGGATGTGGTGGATCCAACATGGACTATTTGAGGGGAAAGTTGAATTCTTGGAATGGTCCAAATGATACAAAAATTCTCAATGTTTTATGTAGCAGCACCACAGGCAGCACTTTACCCCCTGTACTGGGATTATATATTTTACCCCCTGTACTGGGATTTTATCTTTTACCCCCTGTACTGGGATTTTATCTTTTACCCCCTGTACTGGGATTTTATCTTTTACCCCCTGTACTGGGATTTTATCTTTTACCCCCTGTACTGGGATTTTATTGTTTACTCCCTGTACTGGGATTTTATCTGTTACCCCCTGTACTGGGATTTTATTGTTTACTCCCTGTACTGGGATTTTATCTGTTACCCCTGTACTGGGATTTTATCATTTACCCCCTGTACTGGGAACTTATCCTTTGCCCCCGTATTGGGAATTTACGTCGTATCTTCTGTGTAATGTGAACATTTCTGTCATTTGTCAAATTTTGAAATGAAAATGATTTATAGAAAATTGGAAATAAACCTTTACAATGAAAGACGACCTCTTCTATTCCTGGCCTCTGTGTGGCGCTATATCTCTGGATTACAGGAGGGAAGTGAAAATGGTGGGAGGCCACAAATGGCTGATTGTGGCCCCTCAGCTTTGCACCCTGAGGGCCACGCCTGGGGGGGGAGGCGGAGATTGTGGGCGACTCTACAGGGAGGTGTGTTGTGTGAACCCAACCTTCAGAGGAACCTCCCGAGGCTCTGCAAACCCAGAAAAGTCCAGTTTGCTGACCGCCCCCCGAATTCTCCAAACCCTACGAGGTCTACGGGAGCCAAATCTTTTCTTTGGGGCCATTTTTAAGGCTAAATTGCCACCTTTTGGGGGTAAAAAAAGAGCACAAGGAGCCGGCCTCTGCCACGGGGGACCGGCTTCCGTCTGTAAACAAAGTAGGGATCCTGGGGGACGTCATCCACCAAATTTAGTCATGATCAGTGGCGGGTGGCGCTCAAACTTTTTGGGGGGCGAAAACAAACTGAAAAAGAAAACCCCATCAACTGCAGCCACTGTGCCCATCAGATTCTGCCCGGCACTTACCTGTCTCGGGTCAGCGGCGGTCTCCTGCACGTCCTCCATGTCTTCTTCCGTCCTCTCTCAGGCGTCCAATCACAGCGCCTGACGTTTCAGCCAATCAGGTGACAGGTAACAGACCCGGCAACCTGATTGGCTGAGAGGCTCTTCAGTGTTAGCAAAGCGAATTCCTTCACAACTGAGTGGTCAGCGAACGCCGAGCATGGCGCCCGCTTATCACTATTTTGGACGCCTATTAGAGCCGACGGCTCTAATCAGGTGCTTCCAAAGAACATCCCGCCGCTGTAATTCAGGTGCCTGGAGCCCGAAAAGGGGCCGGACTCCTTAATAGGGGGTGTCAGCAGTGACCATACAATGCATGAATCTAACTATGGTGAGAGAGGGACGGCATGACTATCGTATAACAGAGGTACCTTTGCTTAACATTTTAACCTTACACAATCCCACGTTAACCCTCCTTACTTAAGTAAACGAGACCACACTGGCGTTGGGGAAAACATAGGCCGTAGCAGCCTTATTTATTAAAATAATATTTTTATTAACAATAACCTAAAAACATCTGTTATGAAAAAACCCATCAGTCAAAAAATCCCAGTGTCGATCTTTGCAGGAACCTCGATTACCATCTGTGTAACTCTTGCACTGCGGTACCTCTCAAATCTGTTAATAGGCCTCAAGCCGACATGCTGGCTCAGAGACAACCATGACCGCAGTGCCCTCTTTACCCATGCTTACAGCTAACCTCCGTTAACTGTAAACCCCCCAATCAGGACCCATACCAACGACGGGTCCTGAACTCTTCTTCCCGAGGTATCATCCTTCCCCTGCAAAGACCAGACACCCGCCACAGCACACAATTGAAAATCACCTTTACAATTGGGTGCCCCTCCACACCCTAAGAGCCCTTTGGATGCCATTTTGTATCCCCAACGCCCACAGGTCTATACCCACGTCATTCAGGTGAACCCCGTCGCCCAGAAGGTAGCGCCATGTGTCCACATCCAACTCCATGTGCCGTATTACCAGCCCCCCATTCCTCACTACAAACCTAGCCACATCCCTGTTGACCTTTCTCCAGGCCCTGTTGATGCCTTCCAATGACCTAGCCATCCTCCATGATGTCCTAGCCACCATGTCGGACCAAACAATTACCATGTCCAGGAATGCCATGCGCAGACGCAGTATATCAAACTTGATATCCTTTGTCACGTCCAACATAGATCTGGCTCCTAGGTCATTGCCGCCTACGTGCAAGACTATAACGTCAGGCGGCCAGTCAAGACGTGCAAAGCGATGCACCTCCGGGACCATTCTACTCCATAACATTCCCGGCACTCCCAACCAGCGAACACAGGCCTCCTGTCTAGGAAACCCCAATTGCCGGCCCTCCGGCCTAACATCTGCCCTCTTTGCCCCCCAGAACACATAGGAATGGCCCAAAATCCAGACCAGGGCCGGCACCGCACCTGAAAGAAAAAACAAGCACACCACCGTAACCAACAGCAGACCCAACGAAAGCCCAGCAGACCATCCCCCCCAAAACGATTGACAAACGCCTCCCCCCGCCCCCAACCCTCACACCCCCATTACTAGCTGGGGACGAATGTATAGGCGAAATCTGCTGGACTCCCACCTGCCAATGCGCTTTACCGCCTCAGAGTCCAACCCCCACCGAGCCGCCTCAGTAGCCGCCCCTATCCTGAAAGAATGCGACGCGAACTCCCTATCGTCTAACCCGAGAACCGTCAAACATTTCTTGAACACAGACACAAATTGAAATTTTGATAATGGGGACCCGTCGGCATGGATCAAAAACGACCCCTCATCCGGCGGTCGCACCCCCATGAACCCCCTCACGGCCCCTACTGGACAAAGCGGGGAGCCCGGCAGCGAAAAGACCTGCACCGACCTACCCTTCCCTTTTTGGTCTGTTTTGGACCTCCGTAACCATACAGCCACACTCTCTCCTTGGCAACGCACCTCCGAACCCCAAATACCCCCATGAACCTTCTTAGAAGGGCTGACCAGCTCGCTAATCCTAAATGCCCCGAAAAATGCTAACGCAAAAGCAGCTCTAAACAAGCAAATCTCGTATACCGAGGCGCAGACCTCCGGTAACCGAGCCAAAATTCCCTGCAGAACCTCAAAAGACACTGGACGCCTGGTGTCCCTACCCGGCCTGGATCGTCTATAACCTCTAAGTGCCTGTCGCACCCAGAAGTCTTTAGTAAGGTCCGGGCCACCCTGCCACTTGAATAAAAAGGCCAACCCAGCCAACTTCTTTCCCAACGTCGAGACGGACACCCCCCCTTCCATCTGCCGGGATAGAAAGTATAACAACAACAACTTCGCTTCAGGTCCTAATGTATCCACATCCGTCATCCGACCCATAGCCTCCCATTCCTGCCATACCTTGTTATACACAACCCACGTCGTCTCACTCACCGACCTTCTGATCCATCCGGAGACTACACCAACGCAATTTTCCACAGCCAGTCGGGACAAGGCACCCCCAGTTGCTCCGCTTCCGGCGCCAACTCTCGGAATCTGTCCCACTGGAACCGAGACAAAGCGTCAGCAATAACGTTCTCTACCCCGGGAAGATGAACTGCATATATGAAAACATTCAATTGTAGGCACCGCAGCACCAAGTGCCGAAGCAACCTAACTACCGGAGGTGATGAAGCCGACACTCTGTTGATCACCTGCACCACCCCCAGGTTGTCCCCGTGGAAGCGTACCTTCAGATCCCTGAACGCCTCGCCCCACAGTTCGACCGCCAATACCACCGGAAACAATTCCAGCAGCACCAGGTTTTTTGTGAAGCCAGCTTCCACCCAACACACCGGCCATGGGCCAGCACTCCACCTGCCTCGGAAAAAAGCTCCAAAACCAGTGGAGCCGGCCGCGTCCGTGAAAAGTTCCAGGTCAAAATTACTGACAGGGCCTGTCATCCACAATGCTCTGCCATTAAAAGATTCCAGGAACGCATGCCATACCTGTAGATCCTCCCTGTGAGCCTTTTACCAAGCGCACAAAATGCCGTGGTGACTGTACCCCCGCTGTACTTGCCGACAGCCGTCGGCAAAATACCCTGCCCATTGGCAGAATGCGACAAGCGAAGTTGAGTTTTCCCAGTAATGACTGCAACGTCCTCAGCTGCACCTTCCGTAAACCCAACATACCTCTGATCTCCGCCTTCAACGCCACCAATTTCTCCACCGGCAAACGGCATTCCATTGCGTCCGAATCCAACGTAATCCCTAAGAACGTAATGACCGTGCTCGGCCCTTCCGTCTTGTCGGGCGACAAAGGCACCCCGAAGCGTTCCGCGATGTGTTCCAGCGTTGCCAGCAGCACCGCGCAGATCTTGGATGAGGCTGGGCCCACGCAGAGGAAGTCATCCAGATAGTGTATGATCGAACATACCCCCGATACATCCCTAATCACCCATTCTAGAAAATAACTAAACTTCTCAAACAGCGCGCAGGATACGGAGCATCCCATTGGTAAGCATCGATCCACATAGAATTCTCCATTCCACGAGCAACCCAAAAAACGGAAACCATCGGGGTGCACTGGCAGCAGGCGGAACGCCGCCTCCACATCCGCTTTTGCCATCAATGCCCCCTGCCCATAGTGCCTAACCCAAAACACCGCCGCATCAAAGGACGTATATCCCACCGTGCAAGCCTGAGGATCGATAGCATCATTCACAGACCCTCCTTTTGGAAAAGACAGGTGGTGGATAAGTCGGAATTTGTTAGGTTCCTTCTTCGGCACCACTCCCAGCGGGGACACCACCAAATCCGCCAGTGGAGCTACCGAAAAAGGGCCACTCATGCGGCCCAATGCAACTTCCTTCCGCAGTTTCTCTGAAACCACCTCCGGGTATTGCAAAGCTGAGCGCAGATTACGAGCCACCGGTGGAACCGCCCCCAACACGCACGGAATTTCAAACCCTTCTGTAAAACCCTTTTCTAATAAATGAGCTGCCTGCCTATCCGGATACCTACCGAGAAACGGGCGCATCCTTGCCACCATCACCGGAGTCCTCCCTCTTGTTCGAAGACTCACCAGCTCTCCCTTTCCTAAAACATCTGGACAAGGTATGTGCACCCCCACAACCGGAGCATTCATGCTTGAATCTGCACGACCCTCCAAACTTGCAAGATCCCAAATTGTATTGCCAACAGACCCCTTTTGCCTTACCGGCCGGTTGTCCAGGGGATGACGATCCACCGCCCCCCCCCCCCCCCCCTGAAAAAACTGATTCGGAGCCCTCGGCGCGTTCATCAAACGCATCCACAGACTAATGTCCTTGTGGTCCCACCTCAACTCCGAACGCACCGACATCCTTTGTCTGAATTCCTCATCGTATCTCAACCAGGCCGAACCCCCATACACCCTGTAGGCCTCCCCAACCGCATCTTGATAACAAAAAAGACCCGAACAATGTTCAGGCTTCTTTTGCCCGATTACGCTAGCAAGGATGGCAAATGCCTGCAGCCAATTCATGAACGTCCGCGGGATCAGGCGATACCTACGTTTTTCTTCATCCTCCTTCTTGGAATCGTCCGGCTTGACCCTATCCAAATTAAACTTCCCCAGCGGAAGCAGCGAGAAAATCTTCACATACTCACCTTTCCAAATCTTCTCCCGAACTTCCGACTTCAAATGCGCCCCCAACAGCCCCGCAAAACAAATGTACATCTCGCACCTAGCTGAATCCGCCAACCTGACAATGTCTTGTCTGGCCGCATCCCCCTTTCCAACCGCCGCCTGCTGCGCGTCCTCCACTGCTGTTGTCTGCACCGCCGCCACCGAAACCGCTGGCGCCGTCGCAGTCACCCCCAGACCCCCGTCACCATCTTGCGGCGGGACCCATGCCGCTGCCGGGCTAACGAGGGCACTGCTCTGCCTCTCAAACTTACCCACGAGCTCCTTAATCCCCGCTAAAAACCCCTTAAAACCAATATCCATCTCCGCAGCTCCGTGCACTAAACCGTCCCCAGCAACCTCCCTCAGGGGAACCCCCTGACTACCCCCTGACGACCCCATCCTAGCAGGCCGCACTTCAGCTAACCCCACGGAGAATAATTGAGAAATTGACTTACCAGGCTGCCCAGGAAGTGACCCACCAGCCAATCGTCCCGTCTCCACCGCCGCCGACCGTTTCTGTGGAACGCCGTCACCCTCCGAGTCCACCAGTTCTCCCTCCGAGCGATCCACCTCTTCCTCTGCCGAAGAAGGCCCACCAGGTGAAGGATCCCTGGCTGCCGCGGGTCCTGACGCCATCCGGCTCCGTCCTCCAGACCCGTTTACCGACTTCCGCGTCGCTTTTCCCCCGCCGCCATGACGTGGCTCTCCTGTAGCTGTTGCTTCTGCCGCCGCACCATGCCGCACCCCCGACGTCGGTGACCGGTCGCCGGCCGCGGTGGAAGGCCCGGCCACCGCGCTCTCCGATCTCCCTCGCCGAGGCGCCCGCCCCTGAGCCGACACCCGGGGGGCGGGGCCCGCCGCGTCCGACTCCACTCGTTGCGCGGGCCTCGTGGCCGCTCCGGAGCTCCCGGAACGACCGCCCGCCGAGCTCCGTCCAGGTTGGGGATTCCTTCCGGCGCCTCCCCCCGCCTGCTTGGCTGTTTGCTTAGCGGGGGGGGCGAAGGGGCCCTCGAATAGGGACTCCCAGTGCGACGCTGATCTCGTGGAGGGGGGTCGGGAGAGAAGCGCTCTGGCGCCCTGGCTTGCCGAGCTCGCCCCGATGTCCTTCCCCCTGTGGCCGCATCACCCGCCGGCTCCGCCAGCATCGGCCCCAAGGTCTCTTGGAGCCAACCTGGGCCATGTTGCGCCGCCTCAGCCCGCAGCTGAGCCAGCAACTCCTGCACTTGTGCCATAACTTTCACACTTCACCCCGCTGTGTTGCCAGGGGGGAGGGGACTCAACCTTTTAACTGTTTTCCCCCTGGCCCTCCCCCCCACTCTAGCTCAGCCAATCCTGCCCCCCTCTTACTAACCAATGGCTGGCTCTCTCTCTCAGTCCCCTGTTCCCTTAGTCATGCCAGCCCTTCGCCTATGTAATTTTACTTTTGCTCCGGGCTTTTCTGGAGACGGGGTCGGCGCTCCTGTGCCCTTTATGGATGCACCGCCACTGGTCACGACCATTTTAGGTCAATGATGTCACCCGGGTTCCCCCCCCCCCCCCCGCAAATTACCCTAAAAACAAACAAACTGGTGTTTGTTCCACCATCCCTTTTCCCAGAGGATCAGAGTCTGGTATGAATATTGAGGTGTTTTTTTTTCTTTGCACAACAAAACAAATGGGACCCCAATATAAGTGTAGCACACGCACCCTTCTCCTCCCGTCCTTGGCTCACTCACTCAAAACTCCCCGGGAATAGAGTCAGCACAGCAGTTCAAGGCATTGTCCCTGAAGTGGTATAATAAAAAAAGCCCCACTTCAGAGATAAAAACTGGGATCAGGGAGATCAAGAGGCTTCCAGTCCTTATCCAAGGTCTCTATGGAATAAATCACCTCGTCCTTGTCTTTATTGCAGATCACGACCCGATCCGCATGTATGTGCCGACCCAGAGTCCAATCTCTTCGGCAGCCTTTGTATTGCTCAGTCATTACGGCCGAACATGAAAAATACCTATGGCCTTTCTTTACCTCCAAATGATCCCAGACAAAGTCGCTGTACCATCGTTCCCGAAAGGCCTCAATTTCAAAAAGCAAGTTCCTTGGAACGTACGGATACTCCCATCCATAGTCCGTAGCAACCTTCTGATTCAATAGCCGTTGCAGTCGGGCCAAAGGTGGCATGGTCACCCGATCTCCAGCTCCTGGCAGGACGATGGCGTCCGGAGATCTGCGGGGGGCGTACAGGCTCCAACTGTGGCATAGGCGGCCTTAATGAGGAACGGGCCTTCGGAACAGCAGGCACAGAAGACACCGGAGCATGCAAGGTGGACACAGGAACAATTTCTCCAGCAAGAACAGGGGTTTCCACCCGGGGTGCAGTTTCCCCAGAGTCCATGGGTGATCTCTTTACACTGCGGGGAGAGGTTAGCGAAATTCTGTCCCAACCCTTCTTTGCCAACATTTCATCTATTTCCACATCATCTCCCAAATCAGAGGAAGAGTCTATATCCGAAGAGTCCCACATCTCCGCTGGCAGACAAACTCTCATGGACACAGGACCACCAGCTTTCAAAGGTCTCTTTGGGTCAGGCACCCAGGCGTCCCCAATAGAACGGACACTGACCTTTTTTCCTTTCCCCGGCCGACCTCAACCTTCACCCGTCGTGGATCGTTCAGAACCTCCTCCGGCTGGACGATCCGGGTTGGGCAGGCGCTGAGGTGGGCCTCCACCGCGGCTGCGGGAAGCCTTTACAAGTCCTACCTTCCTTTTAGCAGGCAGAAGGGAGAGCTCCGTTGTGACCGAGGCAGTATCTGCTGGGTGCTCCGCCTCGAGCTCCTCAATGGCTGGAACCTCAGTCTTTACATCCGCCACCTCCGCGGGACTGCGCTTGGGAATGGCAGTGAGGGCACACACCTCCTCCGCGGGACTGCGCTTGGGAATGGCGGTGAGGGCACACACCTCCTCCGCGGGACTGCGCTTGGGAATGGCGGTGAGGGCACACACCTCCTCCGCGGGACTGCGCTTGGGAATGGCGGTGAGGGCACACCCCTCCTCCGCAGGACTGCGCTTGGGAATGGCGGTGAGGGCACACACCTCCTCCGCGGGACTGCGCTTGGGAATGGCGGTGAGGGCACACACCTCCTCCTCAGGACTGCGCTTGGGAATGGCGGTGAGGGCACACACCTCCTCCGCAGGACTGCGCGTGGGTATTGCGGTGAGGGCACACACCTCCTCCGCGAGACTGCGCGTGGGAATGGCGGTGAGGGCACACACCTCCTCCGCAGGACTGCGCTTGGGAATGACGGTGAGGGCACACACCTCCTCCGCGGGACTGCACTTGGGAATGGCGGTGAGGGCACACACCTCCTCCGCAGGACTGCGCTTGGGAATGGCGGTGAGGGCACACACCTCCTCCTCAGGACTGCGCTTGGGAATGGCGGTGAGGGCACACACCTCCTCCGCAGGACTGCGCGTGGGTATTGCGGTGAGGGCACACACCTCCTCCGCGAGACTGCGCGTGGGAATGGCGGTGAGGGCACACACCTCCTCCGCAGGACTGCGCTTGGGAATGACGGTGAGGGCACACACCTCCTCCGCGGGACTGCACTTGGGAATGGCGGTGAGGGCACACACCTCCTCCGCAGGACTGCGCTTGGGAATGGCGGTGAGGGCACACACCTCCTCCGCAGGACTGCGCGTGGGTATTGCGGTGAGGGCACACACCTCCTCCGCGAGACTGCGCGTGGGAATGGCGGTGAGGGCACACACCTCCTCCGCAGGACTGCGCTTGGGAATGACGGTGAGGGCACACACCTCCTCCGCGGGACTGCACTTGGGAATGGCGGTGAGGGCACACACCTCCTCCGCAGGACTGCGCTTGGGAATGGCGGTGAGGGCACACACCTCCTCCTCAGGACTGCGCTTGGGAATGGCGGTGAGGGCACACACCTCCTCCGCAGGACTGCGCGTGGGTATTGCGGTGAGGGCACACACCTCCTCCGCGAGACTGCGCGTGGGAATGGCGGTGAGGGCACACACCTCCTCCGCAGGACTGCGCTTGGGAATGACGGTGAGGGCACACACCTCCTCCGCGGGACTGCACTTGGGAATGGCGGTGAGGGCACACACCTCCTCCGCAGGACTGCGCTTGGGAATGGCGGTGAGGGCACACACCTCCTCCACGGGACTGCGCGTGGGTATTGCGGTGAGGGCACACACCTCCTCCGCGGGACTGCGCTTGGGAATGGCGGTGAGGGCACACACCTCCTCCGCAGGACTGCGCTTGGGAATGGCGGTGAGGGCACACACCTCCTCCGCAGGACTGCGCTTGGGAATGGCGGTGAGGGCACACACCTCCTCCGCAGGACTGCGCTTGGGAATGGCGGTGAGGGCACACACCTCCTCCGCGGGACTGCGCGTGGGAATGGCGGTGAGGGCACACACCTCCTCCTCAGGACTGCGCTTGGGAATGGCGGTGAGGGCACACACCTCCTCCGCGGGACTGCGCGTGGGTATTGCGGTGAGGGCACACACCTCCTCCGCGGGACTGCGCTTGGGAATGGCGGTGAGGGCACACACCTCCTCCGCAGGACTGCGCTTGGGAATGGCGGTGAGGGCACACACCTCCTCCGCAGGACTGCGCTTGGGAATGGCGGTGAGGGCACACACCTCCTCCGCGGGACTGCGCGTGGGAATGGCGGTGAGGGCACACACCTCCTCCGCGGGACTGCGCTTGGGAATGGCGGTGAGGGCACACACCTCCTCCGCGGGACTGCGCGTGGGTATTGCGGTGAGGGCACACACCTCCTCCGCGGGACTGCGCTTGGGAATGGCGGTGAGGGCACACACCTCCTCCGCAGGACTGCGCTTGGGAATGGCGGTGAGGGCACACACCTCCTCCGCGGGACTGCGCTTGGGAATGGCGGTGAGGGCACACACCTCCTCCGCGGGACTGCGCTTGGGAATGGCGGTGAGGGCACACACCTCGTCCGCGGGACTGCGCGTGGGTATTGCGGTGAGGGCACACACCTCCTCCGCGGGACTGCGCTTGGGAATGGCGGTGAGGGCACACCTCCTCCTCAGGACTGCGCTTGAGAATGGCGGTGAGGGCACACACCTCCTCCGCGGGACTGCGCGTGGGTATTGCGGTGAGGGCACACACCTCCTCCGCGGGACTGCGCTTGGGAATGGCGGTGAGGGCACACACCTCCTCCGCGGGACTGCGCTTAGGAATGGCGGTGAGGGCACACACCTCCTCCGCGGGACTGCGCTTGGGAATGGCGGTGAGGGCACACACCTCCTCCGCGGGACTGCGCTTAGGAATGGCGGTGAGGGCACACACCTCCTCCGCGGGACTGCGCTTGGGAATGGCGGTGAGGGCACACACCTCCTCCGCAGGACTGCGCTTGGGAATGGCGGTGAGGGCACACACCTCCTCCGCGGGACTGCGCTTGGGAATGGCGGTGAGGACACAACCTCCTCCGCAGGACTGCGCTTGGGAATGGCGGTGAGGGCACACACCTCCTCCGCGGGACTACGCGTGGGTATTGTGGTGAGGGCACACACCTCCTCCGCAGGACTGCGCTTGGGAATGGCGGTGAGGGCACACACCTCCTCCGCAGGACTGCGCTTGGGAATGGCGGTGAGGGCACACACCTCCTCCGCAGGACTGCGCTTGGGAATGGCGGTGAGGGCACACACCTCCTCCGCAGGACTGCGCTTGGGAATGGCGGTGAGGGCACACACCTCCTCCGCAGGACTGCGCTTGGGAATGGCGGTGAGGGCACACACCTCCTCCGCGGGACTGCGCGTGGGAATGGCGGTGAGGGCACACACCTCCTCCGCAGGACTGCGCTTGGGAATGGCGGTGAGGGCACACACCTCCTCCGCGGGACTGCGCGTGGGTATTGCGGTGAGGGCACACACCTCCTCCGCGGGACTGCGCTTGGGAATGGCGGTGAGGGCACACACCTCCTCCGCGGGACTGCGCGTGGGTATTGCGGTGAGGGCACACACCTCCTCCGCGGGACGGCGCTTGGGAATGGCGGTGAGGGCACACACCTCCTCCTCAGGACTGCGCGTGGGTATTGCGGTGAGGGCACACACCTCCTCCGCAGGACTGCGCTTGGGAATGGCGGTGAGGGCACACACCTCCTCCTCAGGACTGCGCTTGGGAATGGCGGTGAGGGCACACACCTCCTCCGCAGGACTGCGCTTGGGAATGGCGGTGAGGGCACACACCTCCTCCGCGGGACTGCGCTTGGGAATGGCGGTGAGGGCACACACCTCCTCCGCGGGACTGCGTGTGGGTATTGCGGTGAGGGCACACACCTCCTCCGCGGGACTGCGCTTGGGAATGGCGGTGAGGGCACACACCTCCTCCTCAGGACTGCGCGTGGGTATTGCGGTGAGGGCACACACCTCCTCCGCAGGACTGCGCTTCGGAATGGCGGTGAGGGCACACACCTCCTCCTCAGGACTGCGCTTGGGAATGGCGGTGAGGGCACACACCTCCTCCGCAGGACTGCGCTTGGGAATGGCGGTGAGGGCACACACCTCCTCCGCGGGACTGCGCTTGGGAATGGCGGTGAGGGCACACACCTCCTCCGCGGGACTGCGTGTGGGTATTGCGGTGAGGGCACACACCTCCTCCGCGGGACTGCGTGTGGGTATTGCGGTGAGGGCACACACCTCCTCCTCAGGAGTAACAGCACCTGAGATCCAATTCACTCGGTAGACTTTTGGCTTCTCTGTTGGCTGCTCTACCTCGACCAGGAATTCCCCACAGCGGGTACATCTCCCGAAAGGCCGGAGGTGCACAATCAGTCCCTGACACTTCACACAGATCATGCCCAAGGCCTCTGTATCTCGGCATGCATAAAGGGCAAAGCGGCTTCTGGGCTTCAGCCGGATTCCTGTGTCAGTCAAGGAGGCGGCAATAGGGGTCACATCCATGGTTGGACCGGGCAAAGGGGCTCAAGATCCCGGTGAAGCAGGTCTCCATGAAGGAGCGGACATGTCACTTCATCAATAGTCCAACAGATAATGTCCCTTTTGGCGCTAAACGCACCGCGAGGAGCTCACACTTGGCGGGGCTCCTCCCCCTTTTCTTCCTTCGCTGCACGCACTTTGCGGGCTTTTCCAGACTTGAGACACGCCCACAAACTACGCAGCTGGAAATACAGCCAGGCCTGAATCTTCCTTTCTCTTACTCGTGGCGCAGGTCAAATTTTCAAAAATGGCCGACCTCCACGGAGCCTCACCGGGGAATAAAGTCCAACCTTTCCGGGGGGGTATCACTGCAGAATCCCGGACTCTGAGCCCCCACGTGTAGCACCCTGGCCGCCCCTTCCCTCACCTTCTTTGGCTCACTCACAGGAGGGATTGGCGCCCCGTGCCACCCGTACCCCTCCGTGCCCCCCGTACCCCCCGGGTTGCAGAGGTTAGGCACACTTGTAACTTACGGGCCTTGCAGCGAGGTTCTCCTCAAAGTTGGTTCCCGTCCCCTAGAATGTAAAGGACGAGTCTCTATACCCCCAAGAAACTCCAACGGGGGGAGGGAGGAGGGATTATGGTGGGGGGAGGTGGGATTATGGTGTGGGGGGAGGGGGGATTATGGTGTGGGGGGTTGTTTTTCAGGGGTTGGCCCCTTAGTTCCAGTGAAGGGAACTCTTAAGGCGTCGGCATACCAAGACATTTTGGACAATTTCATGCTCCCAACTTTGTGGGAGGAGTTTGGGGACGGCCCCTTTATGTTCCAACATGACTGCCCACCAGTGCACAAAGCAAGGTCCATAAAGACATGGAGGAGCGAGTTTGGGGTGGAGGGACTTGACTGGCCTGCACAGAGTCCTGACCTCAACCCCATAGAACACCTTTGGGATGAATTAGAGCGGAGACTGGGAGCCAGGCCTTCTCATCCAACATCAGTGCGTGACCTCACAAATGCTCTTCTGGAAGAATGGTCAAACATTCCCATAGACACCCTCCTAAACCTTGTGGACGGCCTTCTCAGAAGAGGTGAAGGTGTTATAGCTGCAAAGGGCGGGGCCAACTCAATATTGAACCCTCCGGACTAAGACTGGGAGGTCATTAAAGGTCATGTGTGTGTAAAGGCGGGTGTCCCAATACTTTTGGTAATATGGAGTCTCTCTGTAGAGTAGATCAGACTTGTAGCGTGACAATAGGAATACATCGGGAGATGTAATTACAGCCGGCGTGCTCAGACTTGTGCCGGTCCCCGAGGTCCCCGCAGTCCCCGAGGTCCCCGCACTCCCGTCTCGCCCTCCGGATCCCCGAAGATTACAGACAATTCACTTTCCTCCGAAGACTCCAACGAGTTCAAACAAATCCCACCGATCCTTCTAGAAGATATTCCGACATTCACCTGATGCGGGCCAATCACCCGATACACAGCCAATCATCTACCACTAGGGGGGATCACCCGATACACAGCCAATCATCTACCACTAGGGGGGATCACCCGATACACAGCCAATCATCTACCACTAGGGGGATCACCCGATACACAGCCAATTATCTACCACTGGGGGGATCACCCGATACACAGCCAATCATCTACCACTGGGGGGATCACCCGATACACAGCCAATCATCTACCACTAGGCCGATCACCCGATACACAGCCAATCATCTACCACTAGGGGGATCACCCGATACACAGCCAATCATCTACCACTAGGGGGGATCACCCGATACACAGCCAATCATCTACCACTAGGCCGATCACCCGATACACAGCCAATCATCTACCACTAGGGGGGATCACCCGATACACAGCCAATCATCTACCACTAGGGGGGATCACCCGATACACAGCCAATCATCTACCACTAGGGGGATCACCCGATACACAGCCAATCATCTACCACTAGGGGGATCACCCGATACACAGCCAATCATCTACCACTAGGGGGATCACCCGATACACAGCCAATCATCTACCACTAGGCCGATCACCCGATACACAGCCAATCATCTACCACTAGGGGGGATCACCCGATACACAGCCAATCATCTACCACTGGGGGGGATCACCCGATACACAGCCAATCATCTACCACTAGGAGGATCACCCGATACCCAGCCAATCATCTACTACTGGGGGGATCACCTGATACACAGCCAATCATCTACCACTAGGGGGGATCACCCGATACACAGCCAATCATCTACCACTAGGGGGGATCACCCGATACACAGCCAATCATCTACCACTAGGCCGATCACCCGATACACAGCCAATCATCTACCACTAGGGGGATCACCCGATACACAGCCAATCATCTACCACTAGGGGGATCACCCGATACACAGCCAATCATCTACCACTAGGGGGGATCACCCGATACACAGCCAATCATCTACCACTAGGGGGGATCACCCGATACACAGCCAATCATCTACCACTAGGCCGATCACCCGATACACAGCCAATCATCTACCACTAGGGGGATCACCCGATACACAGCCAATCATCTACCACTAGGGGGATCACCCGATACACAGCCAATCATCTACCACTAGGGGGATCAGCCGATACACAGCCAATCATCTACCACTAGGGGGGATCACCCGATACACAGCCAATCATCTACCACTAGGGGGGATCACCCGATACACAGCCAATCATCTACCACTAGGAGGATCACCCGATACCCAGCCAATCATCTACTACTGGGGGGATCACCTGATACACAGCCAATCATCTACCACTAGGGGGATCACCCGATACACAGCCAATCATCTACCACTAGGGGGGATCACCCGATACACAGCCAATCATCTACCACTAGGCCGATCACCCGATACACAGCCAATCATCTACCACTAGGGGGATCACCCGATACACAGCCAATCATCTACCACTAGGGGGGATCACCCGATACACAGCCAATCATCTACCACTAGGCCGATCACCCGATACACAGCCAATCATCTACCACTAGGGGGGATCACCCGATACACAGCCAATCATCTACCACTAGGGGGGATCACCCGATACACAGCCAATCATCTACCACTAGGGGGATCACCCGATACACAGCCAATCATCTACCACTAGGGGGATCACCCGATACACAGCCAATCATCTACCACTAGGGGGATCACCCGATACACAGCCAATCATCTACCACTAGGCCGATCACCCGATACACAGCCAATCATCTACCACTAGGGGGGATCACCCGATACACAGCCAATCATCTACCACTGGGGGGGATCACCCGATACACAGCCAATCATCTACTACTAGGGGGATCACCCGATACACAGCCAATCATCTACCACTAGGGGGATCACCCGATACACAGCCAATCATCTACCACTAGGGGGATCACCCGATACACAGCCAATCATCTACCACTGGGGGGATCACCCGATACACAGCCAATCATCTACCACAGGGGGATCACCCGATACACAGCCAATCATCTACCACTGGGGGGATCACCCGATACACAGCCAATCATCTACCACTAGGGGGGATCACCCGATACACAGCCAATCATCTACCACTAGGGGGGATCACCCGATACACAGCCAATCATCTACCACTAGGCCGATCACCCGATACACAGCCAATCATCTACCACAAGGGGGATCACCCGATACACAGCCAATCATCTACCACTAGGGGGATCACCCGATACACAGCCAATCATCTACCACTAGGGGGATCAGCCGATACACAGCCAATCATCTACCACTAGGGGGGATCACCCAATACACAGCCAATCATCTACCACTAGGGGGGATCACCCGATACACAGCCAATCATCTACCACTAGGAGGATCACCCGATACCCAGCCAATCATCTACTACTGGGGGGATCACCTGATACACAGCCAATCATCTACCACTAGGGGGGGATCACCCGATACACAGCCAATCATCTACCACTAGGGGGGATCACCCGATACACAGCCAATCATCTACCACTAGGCCGATCACCCGATACACAGCCAATCATCTACCACTAGGGGGATCACCCGATACACAGCCAATCATCTACCACTAGGGGGGATCACCCGATACACAGCCAATCATCTACCACTAGGCCGATCACCCGATACACAGCCAATCATCTACCACTAGGGGGGATCACCCGATACACAGCCAATCATCTACCACTAGGGGGGATCACCCGATACACAGCCAATCATCTACCACTAGGGGGATCACCCGATACACAGCCAATCATCTACCACTAGGGGGATCACCCGATACACAGCCAATCATCTACCACTAGGGGGATCACCCGATACACAGCCAATCATCTACCACTAGGCCGATCACCCGATACACAGCCAATCATCTACCACTAGGGGGGATCACCCGATACACAGCCAATCATCTACCACTGGGGGGGATCACCCGATACACAGCCAATCATCTACTACTAGGGGGATCACCCGATACACAGCCAATCATCTACCACTAGGGGGATCACCCGATACACAGCCAATCATCTACCACTAGGGGGATCACCCGATACACAGCCAATCATCTACCACTGGGGGGATCACCCGATACACAGCCAATCATCTACCACAGGGGGATCACCCGATACACAGCCAATCATCTACCACTGGGGGGAATCACCCGATACACAGCCAATCATCTACCACTAGGGGGGATCACCCGATACACAGCCAATCATCTACCACTAGGGGGGATCACCCGATACACAGCCAATCATCTACCACTAGGCCGATCACCCGATACACAGCCAATCATCTACCACTAGGGGGATCACCCGATACACAGCCAATCATCTACCACTAGGGGGATCACCCGATACACAGCCAATCATCTACCACTAGGGGGATCAGCCGATACACAGCCAATCATCTACCACTAGGGGGGATCACCCGATACACAGCCAATCATCTACCACTAGGGGGGATCACCCGATACACAGCCAATCATCTACCACTAGGAGGATCACCCGATACCCAGCCAATCATCTACTACTGGGGGGATCACCTGATACACAGCCAATCATCTACCACTAGGGGGGATCACCCGATACACAGCCAATCATCTACCACTGGGGGGATCACCCGATACCCAGCCAATCATCTACTACTGGGGGGATCACCTGATACACAGCCAATCATCTACCACTAGGGGGATCACCCGATACACAACCAATCATCTACCACTAGGGGGATCACCCGATACACAGCCAATCATCTACCACTAGGGGGATCACCCGATACACAGCCAATCATCTACCACTGGGGGGATCACCCGATACACAGCCAATCATCTACCACTGGGGGGATCACCCGATACACAGCCAATCATCTACCACTGGGGGGATCACCCGATACACAGCCAATCATCTACCACTAGGGGATCACCCGATACACAGCTAATCATCTACCACTAGGGGATCACCTGATACACAGCCAATCATCTACCTCTAGGGGGATCACCTGATACACAGCCAATTATCTACCACTGGGGGGATCACCCGATACACAGCCAATCATCTACCAATGGGGGGGATCACCTGATACACAGCCAATTATCTACCACTAGGGGGATCACCCGATACACAGCCAATCATCTACCACTAGGGGGGATCATCCGATACACAGCCAATCATCTACCACTAGGGGGATCACCCGATACACAGCCAATCATCTACCACTAGGGGGATCACCCGATACACAGCCAATCATCTACCACTAGGGGGATCACCCGATACACAGCCAATCATCTACCACTAGGGGGATCACCCGATACACAGCCAATCATCTACCACTGGGGGGATCACCCGATACACAGCCAATCATCTACCACTAGGGGGATCACCCGATACACAGCCAATCATCTACCACTAGGGGGATCACCTGATAACACAGCCAATCATCTACCACTAGGGGGATCACCCGATACACAGCCAATCATCTACCACTAGGGGGATCACCCGATACACAGCCAATCATCTACCACTAGGGGGATCACCCGATACACAGCCAATCATCTACCACTAGGGGGATCACCCGATACACAGCCAATCATCTACCACTGGGGGGGATCACCCGATACACAGCCAATCATCTACCACTAGGGGGATCACCCGATACACAGCCAATCATCTACCACTAGGGGGATCACCCAATACACAGCCAATCATCTACCACTAGGGGGATCACCCGATACACAGCCAATCATCTACCACTAGGGGGATCACCCGATACACAGCCAATCATCTACCACTAGGGGGATCACCCGATACACAGCCAATCTTCTACCGCTAGGGGGATCACCCGATACACAGCCAATCATCTACCACTAGGGGGATCACCTGATACACAGCCAATCATCTACCTCTAGGGGGATCACCTGATACACAGCCAATCATCTACCACTAGGGGGATCACCCGATACACAGCCAATCATCTACCACTAGGGGGATCACCCGATACACAGCCAATCATCTACCACTCGGGGGATCACCCGATACACAGCCAATCATCTACCACTGGGGGGGATCACCCGATACACAGCCAATTATCTACCACTAGGGGGATCACCCGATACACAGCCAATCATCTACCACTAGGGGGATCACCCGATACACAGCCAATCATCTACCACTAGGGGGATCACCCGATACACAGCCAATCATCTACCACTGGGGGGATCCCCCGATACACAGCCAATCATCTACCACTGGGGGGATCCCCCGATACACAGCCAATCATCTACCACTGGGGGGATCACCCGATACACAGCCAATCATCTACCACTAGGGGATCACCTGATACACAGCCAATCATCTACCTCTAGGGGGATCACCCGATACACAGCCAATTATCTACCACTGGGGGGATCACCCGATACTCAGCCAATCATTTACCACTAGGGAGATCACCCGATACACAGCCAATCATCTACCACTAGGGGGATGACCCGATACACAGCCAATCATCTACCACTGGGGGGGATCACCTAAAACACAGCCAATTATCTACCACTAGGGGGATCACCCGATACACAGCCAATCATCTACCACTGGGGGGATCACCTGATACACAGCCAATTATCTACCACTAGGGGGATCACCCGATACACAGCCAATCATCTACCACTAGGGGGATCACCCGATACACAGCCAATCATCTACCACTAGGGGGATCACCCGATACACAGCCAATCATCTACCACTAGGGGGATCACCCGATACATAGCCAATCATCTACCACTGGGGGGGATCACCCGATACACAGCCAATCATCTACCACTAGGGAGATCACCCGATACACAGCCAATCATCTACCACTAGGGAGATCACCCGATACACAGCCAATCATCTACCACTAGGGGGATCACCCGATACACAGCCAATCATCTACCACTAGGGGGGTCACCCGATACACAGCCAATCATCTACCACTAGGGGGATCACCTGAGCAACACAGCCAATCATCTACCACTAGGGGGATCACCCGATACACAGCCAATCATCTACCACTGGGGGGATCACCTGATACACAGCCAATCATCTACCACTAGGGGGATCACCCGATACACAGCCAATCATCTACCACTAGGGGGATGACCCGATACACAGCCAATCATCTACCACTAGGGGGATGACCCGATACACAGCCAATCATCTACCACTGGGGGGGATCACCTAAAACACAGCCAATTATCTACCACTAGGGGGATCACCCGATACACAGCCAATCATCTACCACTAGGGGGATCACCCGATACACAGCCAATTATCTACCACTGGGGGGATCACCCGATACACAGCCAATCATCTACCACTAGGGGGATCACCCGATACACAGCCAATCATCTACCACTAGGGGGATCACCGATACACAGCCAATCATCTACCACTAGGGGGATCACCTGATACACAGCCAATTATCTACCACTAGGGGGATCACCTGATACACAGCAATTATCTACCACTGGGGGGATCACCCGATACACAGCCAATCATCTACCACTGGGGGATCACCTGATACACAGCCAATCATCTACCACTAGGGGATCACCCGATACACAGCCAATCATCTACCACTGGGGGATCACCCGATACACAGCCAATCATCTACCACTAGGGGGATCACCCGATACACAGCCAATCATCTACCACTGGGGGGATCACCCGATACACAGCCAATCATCTACCACTAGGGGGATCACCCGATACACAGCCAATCATCTACCACTAGGGGGATCACCCGATACACAGCCAATCATCTACCACTAGGGGGGATCACCTGATACACAACCAATTATCTACCACTAGGGGGATCACCTGATACACAGCCAATTATCAACCACTGGGGGGATCAACCGATACACAGCCAATTATCTACCACTAGGGGGATCACCTGATACACAGCCAATCATCTACCACTGGGGGGATCACCCGATACACAGCCAATTATCTACCACTGGGGGGATCACCCGATACACAGCCAATTATCTACCACTGGGGGGATCACCCGATACACAGCCAATCATCTACCACTAGGGGGATCACCCGATACACAGCCAATCATCTACCACTAGGGGGATCACCCGATACTCAGCCAATCATCTACCACTAGGGGGATCACCCGATACACAGCCAATCATCTACCACTAGGGGGATCACCCGATACACAGCCAATCATCTACCACTAGGGGGATCACCCGATACACAGGCAATTATCTACCACTAGGGGGATCACCCGATACACAGCCAATCATCTACCACTAAGTGATCACCCGATACACAGCCAATTATCTACCACTGGGGGGATCACCCGATACACAGCCAATTATCTACCACTAGGGGGATCACCCGATACACAGCCAATTATCTACCACTGGGGCGATCACCTGATACACAGCCAATCATCTACCACTAGGGGGATCACCCGATACACAGCCAATCATCTACCACTAGGGGTATCACCTGATACACAGCCAATTATTTACCACTAGGGGGATCACCCGATACACAGCCAATCATCTACCACTAGGGGTATCACCAGATACACAGCCAATTATCTACCACTGGGGCGATCACCCGATACACAGCCAATCATCTACCACTGGGGGGATCACCCGATACACAGCCAATCATCTACCACTAGGGGGATCACCCAATACATAGCCAATCATCTACCACTAGGGGGATCACCTGATACACAGCCAATTATCTACCACTAGGGGGATCACCCGATACACAGCCAATCATCTACCACTGGGGGGATCACCCGATACACAGCCAATCATCTACCACTAGGGGGATCACCCGATACACAGCCAATCATCTACCACTAGGGGGATCACCTGATACACAGCCAATCATCTACCACTGGGGGGATCACCTGATACACAGCCAATTATCTACCACTAGGGGGATCACCCGATACACAGCCAATCATCTACCACTGGGAGGGATCACCTGATACACAGCCAATTATCTACCACTAGGGGGATCACCCGATACACAGCCAATCATCTACCACTGGGGGGATCACCCGATACACAGCCAATCATTTACCACTAGGGGGATCACCTGATACACAGCTAATCATCTACCACTAGGGGGATCACCCGATACACAGCCAATCATCTACCACTAGGGGGATCAGCCGATACACAGCCAATTATTTACCACTAGGGGGATCACCCGATACTCAGCCAATCATCTACCACTAGGGGGATCACCCGATACACAGCCAATCATCTACCACTAGGGGATCACCCGATACACAGCAATCATCTACTACTGGGGGGGATCACCTGATACACAGCCAATCATCTACTACTGGGGGGATCACCCGATACACAGCCAATCATCTACCACTAGGGGGATCACCCGATACACAGCCAATCATCTACCACTAGGGGGATCACCCGATACACAGCCAATCATCTACCACTAGGGGGATCAGCCGATACACAGCCAATTATCTACCACTAGGGGATCACCCGATACACAGCCAATCATCTACTACTGGGGGGGATCACCTGATACACAGCCAATCATCTACTACTGGGGGGATCACCCGATACACAGCCAATCATCTACCACTAGGGGGATCACCCGATACACAGCCAATCATCTACCACTAGGGGGATCACCCGATACACAGCCAATCATCTACCACTAGGGGGATCACCCGATACACAGCCAATCATCTACCACTGGGGGGATCACCAGATACACAGCCAATCATCTACCACTAGGGGGGTCACCCGATACACAGCCAATCATCTACCACTGGGGGGATCACCCGATACACAGCCAATCATCTACCACTGGGGGGATCACCCGATACACAGCCAATCATCTACCACTAGGGGGATCACCCGATACCTAGCCAATCATCTACCACTAGGGGGATCACCCGATACACAGCCAATCATCTATAATGGCATGCAATGCCAAGCTGCGGTCTCCAAAGCGAGCAAATTCCTTTCTTGTATAGGAGAGGGATGGACTCCAGAGAGAGAGACATCATCTGTACAAATCATTAGTAAGACCTCGTCTGGAATATGCAGTTCAGTTTTGGGCCCCAGTTCTCAGAAAGGATATCGGGGAACTGGAGAAAGTGCAGAGAAGGACAACCAAACTGATAAGAGGCATGGAGGAGCTCAGCTATGAGTAGTGATGAGCCGAACACCCCCGGGTTCGGTTCGCACCAGAACCCGCGAACGGACCGAAAGTTCGAACGAACATTAGAACCCTATTAAATACAATGGATGCGAACGTTCGAATTCTAAAGTGCTAATTATAACGACTATTATGCATGTTATTGTCATAAATAGGGTTTGGGAACCCGGGTTGTGCACCAGGGGACATGTATCAATGCAAAAAGAAGTTTTAAAAACGGTCGTTTTTCGGGAGCAGTCATTTTAATGATGCATAAAGTGAAAAAAAAAAAGTCAAATATTCCTTTAAATATCGTACCTGGGGGGTGTCTAAAGTATGCCTGTGAAGTGCCACGTGTTTCCCGTGTTTAGAACTGTCCCTGCACAAAATGACACTTCTAAAGGAAAAAAAAGCCATTTAAAACTGCTTGCGGCTTTAATGTAATGTCTGGTCCCGGTAATATGGATGAAATTCTTTAAGAAAAATGGCATAGCTACCCCATGACCCCCCCCCTACCCCAGCCCATTACCAGCCCCTTTGGGTCTTGTATGGATATTAAGGGGAACCCCGCACATAAAATAAAAAAGGCCCTATATACTCTGAACAGCCGTATACAGGCGGTGCATACAAGACAGGGACTGTAGGTTTGTTCTTATGTAGAGTCTGTTTGTAATTTTGAACAGGTACATTGTTGAAGTGTAGCTCCAGCCCAAAAATTTATTTTTAAACTTTTTGGAAAACATAGGTAAGGGTTATCACCCCTGTAACATTTGTTTTGCTGTCTGTGCCCCTGTTCAGAACATTTCACCTCACTTTCCGTCCCAATGACAACTGTTTTTGAAATGTGGTGTTTTTCTTGAAACAAGGATTGCTGATAAAGCATCAGTACAGAGGAGACCCCTTTCTCCCATATTTATTCTTACAGGAGAGAATTTTCCTTTCTAGGGGTAGATTTCCTCTCACTTCCTGTTGTCTTCTTTCGTTTGCAAGTAGGAGTCGTTTGTAAGTTGGATGTTTGAAAGTAGGGACCTGCCGTATATACTCTGCAGAAATAGGCCCCTTAGTTGTTGGTGTTGGCACAACACTGTAAGCACTCACAGTTACTCTTGGTTGGTGCTGGAACGCCCTGCTGTCAACTATTATATCAGGAATTTTAATTACATATAATTGTTGAACAGTGGTAGTAAAAATTGGGCCTTTGATGGTGGTGCTGGTGCCACAACACTGTAAGCCCTGACAGTTACTCTTGGTGGGTGCAGCAATGGGCCCTGCTGTGAATTATTAGATCAAGAATTGTAATTACATGCCCCTTTTGAACAGGGGCTGAAAAATTGGGCCTTTCGTGGTGGTGGTGGTGGTGGCGTTGCCACAAGACTGTAAGCCCTCAGAGTTACTCTTGGTGGGTGCAGCAATGGACCCTGCTGTGAATTATTAGATCAAGAATTGTAATTGCATGCCCCTGTTGAACAGGGGCTGAAAAATTGGGCCTTAGGCACTGGTGGCACAACACTACAACCCCTCACAGATACTGTACTTGGAGCACAGCAATGAGCCCTGTTGCAAAGTATTGCTTCAAAAATTGTAATGACACGCCCCTGTTAAACAGGGGCTGAAAAATTGGGCCTTAGGCACTGGTGCCACAACACTCCAACCCCTCACAGATACTGTACTTGGAGCACAGCAATGAGCCCTATGGCAAATTATTGCTAAAAAAATTGTAATTACACGCCCCTGTAAAACAGGGGCTGAAAAATTGGGCCTTAGCCACTGGTGGCGGCACCCATAAACAAAAATGATCTTCCAAGCTATCATCATCAATCGTATCATTGAGGACTCGGAGGAGGAGGATAGCCAGTCAACATAACAGCACAGGCACTCAGCATCAGCATCAGTCTTGAAGGGATGTGACATGTTAAAATCAATTAGTCTGTTATATCAGCATCAGGTGTGTGGTAGCTGGTGGTGATCCAAGACTGGTTCATCTTGATGAAAGTCAGTCGATCAACCGAGTCGGTGGACAGGCGCACCCTGTGATCCGTGACAAATCCTCCAGCAGCACTGAATGTGCGTTCCGAAAGAACGCTGGATGCAGGACAGGCCAGTAGCTCAATTGCATACTGTGCAAGCTCTGGCCAGTGATCCATCCTCAAGACCCAGTAAGCCAGAGGATTTTCGGTGGGGAAGGTGTCCAAGTCTGACCTTGCCCCTAGATATTCCTGCACCATGTTTATCAGACGCTGGCGATGGTTGCTGGAACCGATCATACTTTGGGGCTGCGGACTAAAGAATTGTCTGAACGCATCGGTCAGACGGCCACCTTCCCCACCGCTCCTTCTTTGACTGGCCGAAGCCTCAGCAACTCGTTGTCCAGGACCAGGAGTTTGTAACCTCCCAGTCTCTGGGAACGCATTGCACAGACCTTTCTGCAAGGCCTCCCGGAGTTGTCTCATCCTCTGCTCCCTCTGCGACGGTAACATAAGGTCCGCAACCTTACCCTTGTACCGTGGATCAAGGAGAGTGGCCAGCCAGTAATGGTCCCTCTCCTTGATCCGAAGAATACGAGGATCCTTCCGCAGACTTTGCAGGATCAGGGAGGCCATGCAGCGTAGGTTTGCTGAGGCATTCGCTCCGGAGTCCTCTGGGTCACTAAGGACGACATGATCCGCAGCCACCTCCTCCCAGCCACGTACAAGTCCACTGGTTTCTTGGGACTGTAAATCATCCCTAAAAGACTGCTGCTGATGATGCTGAGTGCCAGCCTCCACCTCCATGCTGACACAATCCTCCTCCTCCTCCTCCTCCTCCTCCTCCTCCTCCTCCTCCTCCTCTTCCTGTGCGATGGGTGGGACAGAAGGAACACTGTCTGGGTAAAGGGGGCCTTGAGAGGCAAGGAAGTCCTCCTCTTCCTGCCTCTGTTCTGCCTCAAGTGCCCGGTCCATTATTCCACGCAGCGTGTGCTCCAACAGGTGGACAAGAGGTACAGTGTCACTGATGCATGCACTGTCACTGCTCACCATCCTCGTGGCCTCCTCAAATGGTGCCAGGACAGTGCATGCATCCCTGATCATGCCCCACTGGCGTGGAGAAAAAAAAACAAGCTCCCCTGACCCTGTCCTGGTGCCGTAGTCGCACAGGTACTCATTGATGGCCCTCTGCTGCGTGTGCAGCCGCTGCAGCATGGCCAACGTTGAGTTCCACCTGGTGGGCATGTCACATATAAGGCGGTTCTTGGGCAGGTTCAACTCCTTTTGCAGCTCAGCCAGGCGAGCACTGGCATTATAAGATCTGCGGAAATGCACACAGACTTTCCTGGCCTGCCTCAGGACATCCTGTAAGCCCGGGTACCTGCCCAAGAACCGCTGCACCACCAGGTTAAGGACGTGAGCCACACAGGGCACATGGGTCAGTTGTCCCTGTCGGAGGGCGGAGAGGAGGTTGGTGCCATTGTCGCAAACCACCATTCCTGGCTTAAGCTGGCGTGGCGTCAACCACCTCTCGGCCTGGCCCTGCAGAGCAGACAGGACCTCTGCCCCAGTGTGGCTTCTGTCCCCCAAACACACCAGCGCAAGCACGGCATGGCATCTTTTTGCCTGCGTACTTGCGTAGCCCCGTGAACGGCTACGGAGCACCGCTGGTTCATAGGACAAACCACAGGAAGAGGCCATGGAGGAAGAAGAAGAGGAGGGGGTGGAGGAGAGAGGTGTGTCACAACCAGTAGTAGCATTTTGGAGGCGTGGCGGTGGGACAACCTCCAACACTACTGCACCTTGTCCTGCATCCTTCCCAGCTGCCAAAAGAGTGACCCAATGGGCCGTGAAAGAAAGGTAACGTCCCTGTCCATGCCTGCTGGACCATGAGTCAGCGGTAATATGCACCTTACCGCTGACCGCCCTGTCCAGCGAGGCCAAGACATTGCCTTCCACATGCCGGTAGAGAGCCGGAATAGCCTTCCGTGAGAAAAAGTGGCGTTTGGGAACCTGCCACTGAGGAACCGCACATTGCACAAACTCACGGAAGGGGGCCGAGTCTACCAACTGAAAAGGCAGCAGTTGAAGCGCTAGCAATTTAGCCAAGCTAGCATTCAACCGCTGGGCATGTGGATGGCTGGGAGTGAACTTCTTTCGACGGTCCAGCAGCTGGGGCAGGAAAATTTGCCTGCTAGAATCGGACGTCGGTGTACTGCTAGCAGAGTGGCCGCAAGTACTTGGCTGTGACACACCTAATTCTACACCTTCATTCCTCTCAGTGCATGTTTCAGAGAGGACTGAAGTTATAGTGGGGTTGGAGATCCCAGCTGATGCGGTGCAAGGAGAGGTCCGCTTTGTTCTTTGGTGTGGGTCTTTGAGGTAGGCTTGCCAACGAGCTGCATGGCAGGTCAACATATGTCTGGTCAGGCATGTGGTACCCAAGCGGCTGATGTTTTGGCCACGCGATATACGCTTGAGACATATGTTGCAAACAGCAGCTGTGCGATCTGATGCACTAGCCTCAAAAAAGGCCCACACCAAAGAACTTTTTGAATGACGGGCAGAGGCAGCGCCCTGCACAGGCGGAGCTCTGCGGTGTGATTCCGTCGGTGTACTGCCCTTACGCTGGCCACCAAAGGGCATCCTGCCTCGTTGGAGATGTGCCTCCTCCTCATCCTCCTCCTCCTCCTCTCTCCTATTAGGCACCCACGTGGAGTCAGTGACCTCATCATCCCCTCCCTCCTCATCACTGGAGCCAATCTGGCAGTATGCTGCAGCTGCTGGAACATGACTGCCAGATTGGTGTCCTTCTTGAGCATCCCCTCTGTCTGCTCTCACGCTACTGCCTTCCTCTAGCTGGGTTTCATCATCAGACCCTTCGAAACGCTGGGCATCCTCCTGGAGCATGTACCCAACACTGTGCTGAAACAGTTCGGGGGACTCCTCAGGAGGAGGACATGGTGGGTCTAGGGAAGGAGTGACTGATGATGAGTCTGACATTGATACCAGGGAAGACGACGCTTTGGCAGCTGCTTTGCCAGTACCCTGAGCCTGGGTGAGAGAGGATGAGGAGGAGGAGGAGGGCTTGGTCATCCACTCTACCAAGTCTTCGGCATGATGTGGCTCAACATGTCCAGCTGCCGAAAAGAAGGACAAGCGTGTCCCATGGCCATGTGCTGATGACAATGCACCGCGTCCACGACCAGCACTGTTGCCCCCAGACACAGAGCCTGCTTGCCCTCTTTTATTGCCTCCTGACTGTCTGCCTCTCCTTGTTTGCCTTCCAGACATTCTAATGGATGGCCTGCAGGGAGATGGGAAAAAAGAAATAAGGGCTACCTTCAGGTGTCCTTCTCTGTCCCTTGAAACAAGGACTTTGACAGTGAAAGAAACTGACACTCTCCCTACCTACAGTTTTCTGTCCCTAGAAAAAATGTTTTTTTTAAGCACAATTTAGCACAAGGAGAATTCACTCACTGTCCTTCCAGGTCCCTGGAAACAAGGACTTTGACAGTGAAAGAAACTGACACACTCTCCCTACCTACAGTTTTCTGTCCCTAGAAAAAATGTTTTTTTTAAGCACAATTTAGCACAAGGAGAATTCACTCACTGTCCTTCCAGGTCCCTGGAAACAAGGACTTTGACAGTGAAAGAAACTGACACACTCTCCCTACCTACAGTTTTCTGTCCCTAGAAAAAATTTTTTTTTTAAGCACAATTTAGCACAAGGAGAAATCCCCTCACTGTCCTTCCAGGTCCCTGGAAACAAGGACTTTGACAGTGAAAGAAACTGACACACTCTCCCTACCTACAGTTTTCTGTCCCTACAAAAAATGTTTTTTTTAAGCACAATATAGCACAAGGAGAATTCACTCACTGTCCTTCCAGGTCCCTGGAAATAAGGACTTTGACAGTGAAAGAAACTGACACTCTCCCTACCTACAGTTTTCTGTCCCTAGAAAAAATGTTTTTTTTTAAGCACAATTTAGCACAAGGAGAATTACCTCACTGTCCTTCCAGGTCCCTGGAAACAAGGACTTTGACAGTGAAAGAAACTGACACACTCTCCCTACCTACAGTTTTCTGTCCCTAGAAAAAATGTTTTTTTTAAGCACAATTTAGCACAAGGAGAATTACCTCACTGTCCTTCCAGGTCCCTGGAAACAAGGACTTTGACAGTGAAAGAAACTGACACACTCTCCCTACCTACAGTTTTCTGTCCCTAGAAAAAATGTTTTTTTTAAGCACAATTTAGCACAAGGAGAATTACCTCACTGTCCTTCCAGGTCCCTGGAAACAAGGACTTTGACAGTGAAAGAAACTGACACTCTCCCTACCTACAGTTTTCTGTCCCTAGAAAAAATGTTTTTTTTAAGCACAATTTAGCACAAGGAGAATTCACTCACTGTCCTTCCAGGTCCCTGGAAACAAGGACTTTGACAGTGAAAGAAACTGACACACTCTCCCTACCTACAGTTTTCTGTCCCTAGAAAAAATGTTTTTTTTAAGCACAATTTAGCACAAGGAGAATTCACTCACTGTCCTTCCAGGTCCCTGGAAACAAGGACTTTGACAGTGAAAGAAACTGACACACTCTCCCTACCTACAGTTTTCTGTCCCCAGAAAAAATGTTTTTTTTAAGCACAATATAGCACAAGGAGAATTACCTCACTGTCCTTCCAGGTCCCTGGAAACAAGGACTTTGACAGTGAAAGAAACTGACACACTCTCCCTACCTACAGTTTTCTGTCCCTAGAAAAAATGTTTTTTTAAGCACAATTTAGCACAAGGAGAATTCACTCACTGTCCTTCCAGGTCCCTGGAAACAAGGACTTTGACAGTGAAAGAAACTGACACACTCTCCCTACCTACAGTTTTCTGTCCCTAGAAAAAATGTTTTTTTAAGCACAATTTAGCACAAGGAGAATTCACTCACTGTCCTTCCAGGTCCCTGGAAACAAGGACTTTGACAGTGAAAGAAACTGACACACTCTCCCTACCTACAGTTTTCTGTCCCTACAAAAAATGTTTTTTTTAAGCACAATTTAGCACAAGGAGAATTCACTCACTGTCCTTCCAGGTCCCTGGAAACAAGGACTTTGACAGTGAAAGAAACTGACACACTCTCCCTACCTACAGTTTTCTGTCCCTAGAAAAAATGTTTTTTTTAAGCACAATTTAGCACAAGGAGAATTCACTCACTGTCCTTCCAGGTCCCTGGAAACAAGGACTTTGACAGTGAAAGAAACTGACACACTCTCCCTACCTACAGTTTTCTGTCCCTACAAAAAATGTTTTTTTTAAGCACAATTTAGCACAAGGAGAATTCACTCACTGTCCTTCCAGGTCCCTGGAAACAAGGACTTTGACAGTGAAAGAAACTGACACACTCTCCCTACCTACAGTTTTCTGTCCCTAGAAAAAATGTTTTTTTTTAAGCACAATTTAGCACAAGGAGAATTCACTCACTGTCCTTCCAGGTCCCTGGAAACAAGGACTTTGACAGTGAAAGAAACTGACACACTCTCCCTACCTACAGTTTTCTGTCCCTACAAAAAATGTTTTTTTTAAGCACAATTTAGCACAAGGAGAATTCACTCACTGTCCTTCCAGGTCCCTGGAAACAAGGACTTTGACAGTGAAAGAAACTGACACACTCTCCCTACCTACAGTTTTCTGTCCCTAGAAAAAATGTTTTTTTTTAAGCACAATTTAGCACAAGGAGAATTCACTCACTGTCCTTCCAGGTCCCTGGAAACAAGGACTTGCAGAGTGAAAGAAACTGACACTCTCCCTACCTACAGTTTTCTGTCCCTAGAAAAAATGTTTTTTTTAAGCACAATATAGCACAAGCACAAAACACACTGACACTCTCCCTACCTATCCTTCTCTTTCCCTAAACTAAAGGAATCCAGGTTAAGCAAGAAAGAAATAACAGTCACTGTCCCTGCCTATGCTGCTCTATCCCTGCTCCGGAACACACTACACTAGGCCGCCGTGCTGGCTGCCTTTTATAGTGTGGGGCGTGTACTAAACACCCTCAGCAATAATTGGCCACAGGCATCCTGCCTGTGGCCAATCATTGCTCTCCTCGCTGCCGGCGCTGTGATTGGCCAAGCATGCGGGGTCACAGTGCATGCTTAGCCAATCACAGCGCCTGGATGACACTGCGATGGCGTAGTGCATTGTGGGCCGTTCGCGTCACTCGAATTTGGCGCGAACGGCCCAAATCGTTCGATCTTCGTCGAACGATCGAACAGCCGATGTTCGAGTCGAACGTATGTTCGACTCGAACACGAAGCTCATCCCTAGCTATGAGGAGAGATTAGAGGAACTGAATTTATTCTCTCTTGAGAAGAGGAGATAAGGGGGGATATGATCAACATGTACAAATATATAAGGGGTCCATATTGTGAACTTGGTGTTGAGTTATTCACTTTACAGTCATCACAAAGGACAAGGGGGCGCTCTTTACATCTAGAGGAAAAGAGATTTCATCTCCAAATGCGGAAAGGTTTCTTCACAGTAAGAGCTGTGAAAATGTGGAATAGACTCCCTGCAGAGGTGGTTCTGGCAGATCAGTAGATTGCTATAAGAAAGGTCTGGATACTTTCCTAAATGTACAGAATATAACTGGGTACTGAGATTTATAGGGAAAGGTGATCCGGGGAAAATCCGATTGCCTCTCTGGGGATCAGGAAGGAATTTTTTCCTCTGCTGTAGCAAATTGGATCTGCTCTGCTGGGGTTTTCCCTTCCTCTGGATCACCTGTGGGTATAGAATTGGATATATGGGATTGTACGATATATATATATATTTTTTTATGGTTGAACTGGATGGACTTGTGTCTTTTTCCAACCTGACTAACTATGTAACTATCTACCACTAGGGGGATCACTGGGGTCTGTGCCTCTACTCAGCCCCCAACACCTACAACTATGACATGCTGATCACAGATCCCCCCCCCAGTACAAATCTACCCCCCCATACAGGTCACCCCCCAGCTAAAGAGAGCCACCCTCCCCCTGAACTGCACCCCCGTCTGTCTGTGAGGTCTGACAGGTGGAAGGAAGGAAATAAATACAACAGGAGATACAATGTAACAATTCTAGTAAGTTTTGGTTACATGCTAATGTGTTCTCTACAATTGTTACATTGTATACTTGTTGGTGTCTATCATTTCTACACTCCTCAGCTCCATCTAGTGGCCATAAGGTGGTATTTTTTTACTGTCCATAACAAAAGAACATTCGCACAGAATAGAAACAGCCTGAAGAACATTCGTCACCCAATTCACACCGAACAAATGTATATGCACATCCCCTGGAAGAGCGACTCCGCAAAAACCCCTCCTCCAAAGTGTTCTTCTTTCTTCATATCTCCCCTTCTAAGGTCTTCTAAAGCAGCACCCCGACACAAGAACACTAGAACCCTATCCTACCCCCCCCCGACACAACAACACCCCCCCGACACAACAACACTAGAGCCCCATCCTACCCCCCCCCCCGACATAACAACACCCCCCCCGACACAACAACACTAGAACCCCATCCTATCCCTCCGACACAACACCCCCGACACAACAACACCCCCCCGACACAACAACACTAGAACCCCATCCTACCCCTCCGACACAACACCCCCCGACACAACAACACTAGAGCACCATCCTACCCCCCCCCGAAACAACAACACCCCCCGACACAACAACACTAGAGCCCCATCCTACCCCTCCGACACAACACCCCCCGACACAACAACACTAGAGCACCATCCTACCCCCCCCCCCCCGAAACAACAACACCCCCCGACACAACAACACTAGAGCCCCATCCTACCCCCCGACACAACAACACCCCCCCCCGACACAACAACACCCCCCGACACAACAACACTAGAACCCCATCCTACCCCTCCGACACAACACCCCCCGACACAACAACACTAGAGCACCATCCTACCCCCCCCGACACAACAACACCCCCCGACACAACAACACCCCCCCGACACAACAACACTAGAACCCCATCCTACCCCTCCGACACAACACCCCCCGACACAACAACACTAGAGCACCATCCTACCCCCCCCGACACAACAACACCCCCCCGACACAACAACACTAGAGCCCCATCCTACCCCCCCGACACAACAACACCCCCCCGACACAACAACACTAGAGCCCCATCCTACCCCCCGACACAACAACACCCCCCTGACACAACAACACCCCCCGACACAACAACACTAGAGCCCCATCCTACCCCCCCCCCGACACAACAACACCCCCCACGACACAACAACACTAGAGCCCCATCCTACCCCCCCCCGACACAACAACACCCCCCGACACAACAACACTAGAACCCCATCCTACCCCCCCGACACAACAACACCCCCCGACACAACAACACTAGAGCACCATCCTACCCCCCCCCCCGAAACAACAACACCCCCCGACACAACAACACTAGAACCCCATCCTATCCCTCCGACACAACACCCCCGACACAAACAACACTAGAGCCCCATCCTACCCCCCCCCCGACACAACAACACCCCCCGACACAACAACACTAGAACCCCATCCTACCCCCCCGACACAACAACACCCCCCGACACAACAACACTAGAGCCCCATCCTACCCCCCCGACACAATAACACCCCCCGACACAACAACACTAGAGCCCCATCCAGTTACCCCCACTGACACAACAACACCCCCCGACACAATAAAACCCCCCCGACACAAAAACACTAGAGCCCCATCATACCTCCCCCCCCCGACACAACAACACTGTACCCCCCGACACAACAACACTAGAGCCCTCATCCTACCCCCCTGACACAAGAACACTAGAGCCCCCATCCTACCCCCCCCGACACAACACCCCCCCCGACACAACACCCCCCCCCCCCCGACACAACAACACTAGAGCCCCATCCTACCCCCCCGACACAACAACACCCCCCCCGACACAACAACACCCCCCCGACACAACAACACTAGAGCCCCATCCTACCCCCCCGACACAACACCCCCCCCGACACAACAACACTAGAGCCCCCATCCTACCCCCCTGACACAAGAACACTAGAGCCCCCATCCTACCCCCCCGACACAACACCCCCCCGACACAACAACACCCCCCGACACAACAACACTAGAGCCCCATCCTACCCCCCCCGACACAACAACACCCCCCGACAAACAACACCCCCCCGACACAACAACACTGTACCCCCCGACACAACAACACTAGAGCCCCCATCCTACCCCCCCGACACAACAACACCCCCCCGACACAACAACACCCCCCGACACAACAACACCCCCCCCGACACAACAACATTGTACCCCCCCGACACAACAACACTAGAGCCCCATCCTACCCCCCCCGACACAACAACACTAGAGCCCCATCCTACCCCCCCACTGACACAACAACACCCCCCTAAACAACAACACTAGAGCCCCATCCTACCCCCCCACTGACACAACAACATCCCCCCGACACAACAACACTAGAGCCCCATTCTACCCCCCCCCACTAACACAATAACACCCCCGACACAATAACACCCCCCCGAAACACAATAACACCCCCCCGACACAACACTAGAGCCCCATCCTACCTCCCCCCGACACAACAACACTAGAGCCCCATCCTACCCCCCCCCGACACAACAACACTAGAGCCCCATCCTACCCCCCCGACACAACAACACTAGAGCCCCATCCTACCCCCCGACACAACAACACTAGAGCCCCATCCTACCCCCCCGACACAACAACACTAGAGCCCCATCGTACCCCCCCGACACAACAACACCCCCCCGACACAACAACACTAGAGCCCCATCCTACCCCCCCGACACAACAACACCCCCCCGACACAACAACACCCCCCCGACACAACAACACTAGAGCCCCATCGTACCCCCCCGACACAACAACACCCCCCCGACACAACAACACTAGAGCCCCATCGTACCCCCCCGACACAACAACACCCCCCCGACACAACAACACTAGAGCCCCATCCTACCCCCCCCGACACAACAACACTCCCCACGACACAACAACACTAGAGCCCCATCCTACCCCCCCGACACAACAACACCCCCCCGACACAACAACACTAGAGCCCCATCCTACCCCCCCCCCGACACAACAACACCCCCCCGACACAACAACACTAGAGCCCCATCCTACCCCCCCGACACAACAACACCCCCCGACACAACAACACTAGAGCCCCATCCTACCCCCCGACACCACAACACCCCCCCCGACACAACAACACTGTACCCCCCCGACACAACAACACTAGAGCCCCCATCCTACCCCCCTGACACAACAACACTAGAGCCCCCATCCTACCCCCCCGACACAACAACACTAGAGCCCCATCCTACCCCCCCCGACACAACAACACCCCCCCGACACAACAACACTAGAGCCCCATCGTACCCCCCCGACACAACAACACTAGAGCCCCCATCCTACCCCCCCCGACACAACAACCCCCCGACACAACAACACCCCCCGACACAACAACACTAGAGCCCCATCCTACCCCCCGACACAACAACACCCCCCCGACACAACAACACTAGGGCCCCCATCCTACCCCCCAGACACAACACCCCCCCGACACAACAACACCCCCCCCGACACAACAACACTAGAGCCCCATCCTACCCCCCCCGACACAACAACACTAGAGCCCCATCCTACCCCCCCGACACAACAACACCCCCCACGACACAACAACACTAGAGCCCCATCCTACCCCCCCCGACACAACAACACCCCCCCGACACAACAACACTGTACCGCCCCGACACAACAACACTAGAGCCCCATCCTACCCCCCCGACACAACAACACCCCCCCCGACACAACAACACTAGAGCCCCATCCTACCCCCCCGACACAACAACACCCCCCCGACACAACAACACCCCTCCGACACAACAACACTAGAGCCCCATCCTACCCCCGACACAGCAACACCCCCCGACACAACAACACTAGAGCCCCATCCTACCCCCCCGACACCACAACACCCCCCCCCGACACAACAACACTGTACCCCCCAGACACAACAACACTAGAGCCCCCATCCTACCCCCCTGACACAACAACACTAGAGCCCCCATCCTACCCCCCCGACACAACAACACTAGAGCCCCATCGTACCCCCCCGACACAACAACACCCCCCTGACACAACAACACTAGAGCCCCATCCTACCCCCCGACACAACAACACCCCCCCCCCCGACACAACAACACTAGAGCCCCCATCCTACCCCCCCACTGACACAACAACACCCCCCCGACACAACAACACCCCCCCGACACAACAACACTAGAGCCCCATCCTACCCCCCCCGACACAACAACACTAGAGCCCCATCCTACCCCCCCCGACACAACAACACCCCCCCGACACAACAACACTAGAGCCCCATCCTACCCCCCCGACACAACAACACTAGAGCCCCATCCTACCCCTCGACACAACAACACCCCCCACGACACAACAACACTAGAGCCCCATCCTACCCCCCGACACAACAACACCCCCCACGACACAACAACACTAGAGCCCCATCCTACCCCCCCCCCGACACAACAACACCCCCTCGACACAACAACACTAGAGCCCCATCCTACCCCCCGACACAACAACACCCCCCCGACACAACAACACCCCCCGACACAACAACACTAGAGCCCCATCCTACCCCCCGACACCACAACACCCCCCCCCGACACAACAACACTGTACCCCCCGACACAACAACACTAGAGCCCCCATCTTACCCCCCCGACACAACAACACTAGAGCCCCATCTTACCCCCCGACACAACAACACCCCCCGACACAACAACACCCCCCCCCCCCCCGACACAACAACACTAGAGCCCCATCCTACCCCCCCCGACACAACACCCCCCCGACACAACAACACTAGAGCCCCATCCTACCCCCCGACACAGCAACACCCCCCCGACACAACAACACTAGAGCCCCATCCTACCCCCCGACACCACAACACCCCCCCCGACACAACAACACTGTACCCCCCAGACACAACAACACTAGAGCCCCCATCCTACCCCCCTGACACAACAACACTAGAGCCCCCATCCTACCCCCCCGACACAACAACACTAGAGCCCCATCGTACCCCCCCGACACAACAACACCCCCCGACACAACAACACTAGAGCCCCATCCTACCCCCCGACACAACAACACCCCCCCGACACAACAACACTAGAGCCCCCATCCTACCCCCCCACTGACACAACAACACCCCCCGACACAACAACACCCCCCCGACACAACAACACTAGAGCCCCATCCTACCCCCCCCCCGACACAACAACACTAGAGCCCCATCCTACCCCCCGACACAACAACACCCCCCCGACACAACAACACTAGAGCCCCATCCTACCCCCCCGACACAACAACACTAGAGCCCCATCCTACCCCTCGACACAACAACACCCCCCCGACACAACAACACTAGAGCCCCATCCTACCCCCCGACACCACAACACCCCCCCCCCCCGACACAACAACACTGTACCCCCCCCGACACAACAACACTAGAGCCCCCATCCTACCCCCCCGACACAACAACACTAGAGCCCCATCCTACCCCCCCGACACAACAACACCCCCCGACACAACAACACCCCCCCCCCGACACAACAACACTAGAGCCCCATCCTACCCCCCCCGACACAACACCCCCCGACACAACAACACTAGAGCCCCATCCTACCCCCCCGACACAACAACACTAGAGCCCCATCCTACCCCCCTGACACAACAACACTAGAGCCCCCATCCTACCCCCCCGACACAACAACACTGTACCCCCCCCGACACAACAACACTAGAGCCCCCATCCTACCCCCCCGACACAACAACACTAGAGCCCCCATCCTACCCCCCCGACACAACAACACTAGAGCCCCCATCCTACCCCCCCGACACAACACCCCCCCGACACAACAACACTAGAGCCCCATCCTACCCCCCCGACACAACAACACCCCCCACGACACAACAACACTAGAGCCCCATCCTACTCCCCCACTGACACAACACCCCCCTGACACAACAACACCCCCCACGAGACAACAACACTAGAGCCCCATCCTACCCCCCCACTGACACAATAACACCCCCCGACACAACAACACTAGAGCCCAATCCTACCCCCCCGACACAACAACACTGTACCCCCCCGACACAACAACACTAGAGCCCCCATCCTACCCCCCTGACACAAGAACACTAGAGCCCCCATCCTACCCCCCCGACACAACACCCCCCCGACACAACAACACCCCCCCCGACACAACAACACTGGAGCCCATCCTACCCCCCCCGACACAACAACACCCCCCCCCGACACAACAACACCCCCCCCCGACACAACAACACTAGAGCCCCATCCCACCCCCCCCCGACACAACAACACCCCCCCGACACAACAACACCCCCCCGACACAACAACACCCCCCCGACACAACAACACTGTACCTCCCCCGACACAACAACACTAGAGCCCCCATCCTACCCCCCTGACACAACAACACTAGAGCCCCCATCCTACCCCCCCGACACAACAACACCCCCCCGACACAACAACACTAGAGCCCCATCCTACCCCCCCCCCGACACAACAACACTAGAGCCCCATCCTACCCCCCCACTGACACAACAACACCCCCCCTAAACAACAAACACTAGAGCCCCATCCTACCCCCCCGACACAATAACACCCCCCGACACAACAACACCCCCCCCGACACAACAACACTAGAGCCCCATTATACCCCCCCCCGACACAATAACACCCCCCCGACACAACAACACCCCCCCGACACAACAACACTAGAGCCCCATTCTACCCCCCCACTGACACAATAACACCCCCCCGACACAACAACACTAGAGCCCCATCCTACCCCCCCGACACAATAACACCCCCGACACAACAACACCCCCCCGACACAATAAAAAGCCCCCGACACAACAACACTAGAGCCCCATCATACCTCCCCCCGACACAACAACACTAGAGCCCCCATCCTACCCCCCGACCACAACACCCCCCGACACAACAACACCCCCCGACACAACAACACTAGAGCCCCATCCTACCCCCCCGACACAACAACACTAGAGCCCCATCCTACCCCCCCGACACAACAACACTAGAGCCCCATCCTACCCCCCCGACACAACAACACCCCCCCGACACAACAACACTAGAGCCCCATCCTACCCCCCGACACAACAACACCCTCCCGACACAACAACACTAGAGCCCCATCCTACTCCCCGACACAACAACACCCCCCCGACACAACAACACTGTCATGGAGGTCCTGCCAGAAGCAGGCGTCCCGGTCTTCCTGATTCTCGGTTGCGCATGCTCCGCCCTGCAGGTGGCGCCAGAGGGGCTATTTAAACCTGTCAATCGCAGACAGTCCCTGCTGTCTGCTCTACAGCGTTGAGTACCTGAAAACCTGATCTGAAGACTTACCTGTGTTTGACCCGGCCTGCCTGTGACTTCTCCAGTTTTCTGCCTGCATCCGACCCCTGGCTTGTTGTGACCTCTCCTCTGTCTGATCACTCTGTACCTTGCTGCCAGCCAGTTAACCGACCCGGCTTGTCTGACCAAGCTCACTGTTCCTAGTTCCGGTCCAGTCTGCTAAGCTGATCCAGTTTGCTGAGTTCCTGTGTTCCTGGTTCCAGTCCAGTCTGCTAAGCTGATCCAGTCTGCTGATTTCCTGTGTTCCTGGTTCCGGTCCAGTCTGCTAAGCTGATCCAGTTTGCTGAGTTCGTGTGTTCCTGGTTCCAGTCCAGTCTGCTAAGCTGATCCAGTCTGCTGAGTTCCTGTGTTCCTGGTTCCGGTCCAGTCTGCTAAGCTGATCCAGTTTGCTGAGTTCGTGTGTTCCTGGTTCCAGTCCAGTCTGCTAAGCTGATCCAGTCTGCTGAGTTCCTGTGTTCCTGGTTCCGGTCCAGTCTGCTAAGCTGATCCAGTTTGCTGAGTTCCTGTGTTCCTGGTTCCGGTCCCGTCTGCTGAACGATTCCAGTTTGCTGAGTGTTCCTGATTCCAGTTCGACCTGCTGTGTTCCAGTGTGCCTACCAAGTCTGCATACCTACCTTCACCTTGGTTGATCCTGCCAGTCACTCGTACCCCTCCTACCTCCGCGCCTGCTGTTACCTTACCAGGGGCCGCTGGTGGGAGCCGTAAGGGAGGCCTTCCTCTGCAAGTCCGGGCTCATCACCGCTAGGTACGTGACAGTAGCAGACAGCCATGTCTGAGCCCGAGCAGGGAGCCTCACCTATGGAGGAATAGTGATGAGCCGAACACCCCCGGGTTCGGTTCGCACCAGAACCCGCGAACGGACCGAAAGTTCGAACGAACATTAGAACCCTATTAAATACAATGGATGCGAACGTTCGAATTCTAAAGTGCTAATTATAACAACTATTATGCATGTTATTGTCCTAAAAAGGGTTTGGGAACCCGGGTTCTGCACCAGGGGACATGTATCAATGCAAAAAGAAGTTTTAAAAACGGTCGTTTTTCGGGAGCAGTCATTTTAATGATGCATAAAGTGAAAAAAAAAAAGTCAAATATTCCTTTAAATATCGTACCTGGGGGGTAGTGTCTAAAGTATGCCTGTGAAGTGCCACGTGTTTCCCGTGTTTAGAACTGTCCCTGCACAAAATGACACTTCTAAAGGAAAAAAAAGCCATTTAAAACTGCTTGCGGCTTTAATGTAATGTCTGGTCCCGGTAATATGGATGAAATTCTTTAAGAAAATGGCATAGCTACCCCATGACCCCCCCCCCCTACCCCAGCCCATTACCAGCCCCTTTGGGTCTTGTATGGATATTAAGGGGAACCCCGCACATAAAATAAAAAAGGCCCTATATACTCTGAACAGCCCTATACAGGCGGTGCATACAAGACAGGGACTGTAGGTTTGTTCTTATGTAGAATCTGTTTTGTAATTTTGAACAGGTACATTGTTGAAGTGTAGCTCCAGCCCAAAAATCTATTTTTAAACTTTTTGGAAAACATAGGTAAGGGTTATCACCCCTGTAACATTTGTTTTGCTGTCTGTGCCCCTGTTCAGAACATTTCACCTCACTTTCCGTCCAATGACAACTGTTTTTGAAATGTGGTGTTTTTCTTGAAACAAGGATTGCTGATAAAGCATCAGTACAGAGGAGACACCTTTCTCCCATATTTATTCTTACAGGAGAGAATTTTCCTTCCAAGGGGTAGATTTCCTCTCACTTCCTGTTGTCTTCTTGCGTTTGCAAGTAGGAGTCGTTTGTAAGTTGGATGTTTGAAAGTAGGGACCTGCCGTATATACTCTGCAGAAATAGGCCCCTTAGTTGTTGGTGTTGGCACAACACTGTAAGCACTCACAGTTACTCTTGGTTGGTGCTGGAACGCCCTGCTGTCAACTATTATATCAGGAATTTTAATTACATATAATTGTTGAACAGTGGTAGTAAAAATTGGGCCTTTGATGGTGGTGCTGGTGCCACAACACTGTAAGCCCTGACAGTTACTCTTGGTGGGTGCAGCAATGGGCCCTGCTGTGAATTATTAGATCAAGAATTGTAATTACATGCCCCTGTTGAACAGGGGCTGAAAAATTGGGCCTTAGGCACTGGTGGCACAACACTGCAACCCCTCACAGATACTGTACTTGGAGCACAGCAATGAGCCCTGTTGCAAAGTATTGCTTCAAAAATTGTAATGACACGCCCCTGTTAAACAGGGGCTGAAAAATTGGGCCTTAGGCACTGGTGGCACAACACTGCAACTCCTCACAGATACTGTACTTGGAGCACAGCAATGAGCCCTGTTGCAAAGTATTGCTTCAAAAATTGTAATGACACGCCCCTGTTAAACAGGGGCTGAAAAATTGGGCGTTAGGCACTGGTGGCACAACACTGCAACTCCTCACAGATACTGTACTGGAGCACAGCAATGAGCCCTGTTGCAAAGTATTGCTTCAAAAATTGTAATTACACGCCCCTGTTAAACAGGGGCTGAAAAATTGGGCGTTAGGCACTGGTGGCGGCACCCATAAACAAAAATGATCTTACAAGCTATCATCATCAATCGTATCATTGAGGACTCGGAGGAGGAGGATAGCCAGTCAACATAACAGCACAGGCACTCAGCATCAGCATCAGTCTTGAAGGGATGTGACATGTTAAAATCAATTAGTCTGTTATATCAGCATCAGGTGTTGTGTAGCTGGTGGTGATCCAAGACTGGTTCATCTTGATGAAAGTCAGTCGATCAACCGAGTCGGTGGACAGGCGCACCCTGTGATCCGTGACAAATCCTCCAGCAGCACTGAATGTGCGTTCCGAAAGAACGCTGGATGCAGGACAGGCCAGTAGCTCAATTGCATACTGTGCAAGCTCTGGCCAGTGATCCATCCTCAAGACCCAGTAAGCCAGAGGATTTTCGGTGGGGAAGGTGTCCAAGTCTGACCTTGCCCCTAGATATTCCTGCACCATGTTTATCAGACGCTGGCGATGGTTTGCTGGAACCGATCATACTTTGGGGCTGCGGACTAAAGAATTGTCTGAACGCATCGGTCAGACGGCCACCTTCCCCACCGCTCCTTCTTTGACTGGCCGAAGCCTCAGCAACTCGTTGTCCAGGACCAGGAGTTTGCAACCTCCCAGTCTCTGGGAACGCGTTGCACAGACCTTTCTGCAAGGCCTCCCGGAGTTGTCTCATCCTCTGCTCCCTCTGCGACGGTAACATAAGGTCCGCAACCTTACCCTTGTACCGTGGATCAAGGAGAGTGGCCAGCCAGTAATGGTCCCTCTCCTTGATCCGAAGAATACGAGGATCCTTCCGCAGACTTTGCAGGATCAGGGAGGCCATGCAGCGTAGGTTTGCTGAGGCATTCGCTCCGGAGTCCTCTGGGTCACTAAGGACGACATGATCCGCAGCCACCTCCTCCCAGCCACGTACAAGTCCACTGGTTTCTTGGGACTGTAAATCATCCCTAAAAGACTGCTGCTGATGATGCTGAGTGCCAGCCTCCACCTCCATGCTGACACAATCCTCCTCTCCTCCTCCTCCTCCTCCTCCTCTTCCTGTGCGATGGGTGGGACAGAAGGAACACTGTCTGGGTAAAGGGGGCCTTGAGAGGCAAGGAAGTCCTCCTCTTCCTGCCTCTGTTCTGCCTCAAGTGCCCTGTCCATTATTCCACGCAGCGTGTGCTCCAACAGGTGGACAAGAGGTACAGTGTCACTGATGCATGCACTGTCACTGCTCACCATCCTCGTGGCCTCCTCAAATGGTGCCAGGACAGTGCATGCATCCCTGATCATGCCCCCACTGGCGTGGAGAAAAAAAACCAAGCTCCCCTGACCCTGTCCTGGTGCCGTAGTCGCACAGGTACTCATTGATGGCCCTCTGCTGCGTGTGCAGCCGCTGCAGCATGGCCAACGTTGAGTTCCACCTGGTGGGCATGTCACATATAAGGCGGTTCTTGGGCAGGTTCAACTCCTTTTGCAGCTCAGCCAGGCGAGCACTGGCATTATAAGATCTGCGGAAATGCACACAGACTTTCCTGGCCTGCCTCAGGACATCCTGTAAGCCCGGGTACCTGCCCAAGAAGGGCTTGCACCACCAGGTTAAGGACGTGAGCCACACAGGGCACATGGGTCAGTTGTCCCTGTCGGAGGGCGGAGAGGAGGTTGGTGCCATTGTCGCAAACCACCATTCCTGGCTTAAGCTGGCGTGGCGTCAACCACCTCTCGGCCTGGCCCTGCAGAGCAGACAGGACCTCTGCCCCAGTGTGGCTTCTGTCCCCCAAACACACCAGCGCAAGCACGGCATGGCATCTTTTTGCCTGCGTGCTTGCGTAGCCCCGTGAACGGCTACGGAGCACCGCTGGTTCATAGGACAAACCACAGGAAGAGGCCATGGAGGAAGAAGAAGAGGAGGGGGTGGAGGAGAGAGGTGTGTCACAACCAGTAGTAGCATTTTGGAGGCGTGGCGGTGGGACAACCTCCAACACTACTGCACCTTGTCCTGAATCCTTCCCAGCTGCCAAAAGAGTGACCCAATGGGCCGTGAAAGAAAGGTAACGTCCCTGTCCATGCCTGCTGGACCATGAGTCAGCGGTAATATGCACCTGACCGCCCTGTCCAGCGAGGCCAAGACATTGCCTTCCACATGCCGGTAGAGAGCCGGAATAGCCTTCCGTGAGAAAAAGTGGCGTTTGGGAACCTGCCACTGAGGAACTGCACATTGCACAAACTCACGGAAGGGGGCCGAGTCTACCAACTGAAAAGGCAGCAGTTGAAGCGCTAGCAATTTAGCCAAGCTAGCATTCAACCGCTGGGCATGTGGATGGCTGGGAGTGAACTTCTTTCGACGGTCCAGCAGCTGGGGCAGGGAAATTTGCCTGCTAGAATCGGACGTCGGTGTACTGCTAGCAGAGTGGGCGCAAGTACTTGGCTGTGACACACCTAATTCTACACCTTCATTCCTCTCAGTGCATGTTTCAGAGAGGACTGAAGTTATAGTGGGGTTGGAGATCCCAGCTGATGCGGTGCAAGGAGAGGTCCGCTTTGTTCTTTGGTGTGGGTCTTTGAGGTAGGCTTGCCAACGAGCTGCATGGCAGGTCAACATATGTCTGGTCAGGCATGTGGTACCCAAGCGGCTGATGTTTTGGCCACGCGATATACGCTTGAGACATATGTTGCAAACAGCAGCTGTGCGATCTGATGCACTAGCCTCAAAAAAGGCCCACACCAAGGAACTTTTTGAATGACGGGCAGAGGCTGCGCCCTGCACAGGCGGAGCTCTGCGGTGTGATTCCGTCGGTGTACTGCCCTTACGCTGGCCACCAAAGGGCATCCTGCCTCGTTGGAGATGTGCCTCCTCCTCATCCTCCTCCTCCTCCTCTCTCCTATTAGGCACCCACGTGGAGTCAGTGACCTCATCATCCCCTCCCTCCTCATCACTGGAGCCAATCTGGCAGTATGCTGCAGCTGCTGGAACATGACTGCCAGATTGGTGTCCTTCTTGAGCATCCCCTCTGTCTGCTCTCACGCTACTGCCTTCCTCTAGCTGGGTTTCATCATCAGACCCTTCGAAACGCTGGGCATCCTCCTGGAGCATGTACCCAACACTGTGCTGAAACAGTTCGGGGGACTCCTCAGGAGGAGGACATGGTGGGTCTAGGGAAGGAGTGACTGATGATTTGTCTGACATTGATACCAGGGAAGACGACGCTTTGGCAGCTGCTTTTCCAGTACCCTGAGCCTGGGTGAGAGAGGATGAGGAGGAGGAGGAGGGCTTGGTCATCCACTCTACCAAGTCTTCGGCATGATGTGGCTCAACATGTCCAGCTGCCGAAAAGAAGGACAAGCGTGTCCCATGGCCATGTGCTGATGACAATGCACCGCGTCCACGACCAGCACTGTTGCCCCCAGACACAGAGCCTGCTTGCCCTCTTTTATTGCCTCCTGACTGTCTGCCTCTCCTTGTTTGCCTTCCAGACATTCTAATAGATGGCCTGCAGGGAGATGGGAAAAAAGCAATAAGGGCTACCTTCAGGTGTCCTTCTCTGTCCCTTGAAACAAGGACTTGCAGAGTGAAATAAACTGACACTCTCCCTACCTACAGTTTTCTGTCCCTAGAATAAATGTTTTTTTTAATCACAATATAGCACAAGGACAATTCAGTCACTGTCCTTCCAGGTCCCTGGAAACAAGGACTTGCAGAGTGAAATAAACTGACACTCTCCCTACCTACAGTTTTCTGTCCCTAGAATAAATGTTTTTTTTAATCACAATATAGCACAAGGACAATTCAGTCACTGTCCTTCCAGGTCCCTGGAAACAAGGACTTGCAGAGTGAAAGAAAAAAAACACTCTCCCTACCTACAGTTTTCTGTCCCTAGAAAAAATGTTTTTTTTAATCACAATATAACACAAGGACAATTCACTCACTGTCCTTCCAGGTCCCTGGAAACAAGGACTTGCAGAGTGAAAGAAACTGACACTCTCCCTACCTACAGTTTTCTGTCCCTAGAATAAATGTTTTTTTTAAGCACACTATAGCACAAGGACAATTCAGTCACTGTCCTTCCAGGTCCCTGGAAACAAGGACTTGCAGAGTGAAATAAACTGACACTCTCCCTACCTACAGTTTTCTGTCCCTAGAATAAATGTTTTTTTTAATCACAATATAGCACAAGGACAATTCAGTCACTGTCCTTCCAGGTCCCTGGAAACAAGGACTTGCAGAGTGAAATAAACTGACACTCTCCCTACCTACAGTTTTCTGTCCCTAGAATAAATGTTTTTTTTAATCACAATATAGCACAAGGACAATTCAGTCACTGTCCTTCCAGGTCCCTGGAAACAAGGACTTGCAGAGTGAAAGAAACTGACACTCTCCCTACCTACAGTTTTCTGTCCCTAGAATAAATGTTTTTTTTAATCACAATATAGCACAAGGACAATTCAGTCACTGTCCTTCCAGGTCCCTGGAAACAAGGACTTGCAGAGTGAAAGAAACTGACACTGTCCCTACCTACAGTTTTCTGTCCCTAGAATAAATGTTTTTTTTAATCACAATATAGCACAAGGACAATTCAGTCACTGTCCTTCCAGGTCCCTGGAAACAAGGACTTGCAGAGTGAAATAAACTGACACTCTCCCTACCTACAGTTTTCTGTCCCTAGAATAAATGTTTTTTTTAATCACAATATAGCACAAGGACAATTCAGTCACTGTCCTTCCAGGTCCCTGGAAACAAGGACTTGCAGAGTGAAATAAACTGACACTCTCCCTACCTACAGTTTTCTGTCCCTAGAATAAATGTTTTTTTTAATCACAATATAGCACAAGGACAATTCAGTCACTGTCCTTCCAGGTCCCTGGAAACAAGGACTTACAGAGTGAAATAAACTGACACTCTCCCTACCTACAGTTTTCTGTCCCTAGAATAAATGTTTTTTTTAATCACAATATAGCACAAGGACAATTCACTCACTGTCCTTCCAGGTCCCTGGAAACAAGGACTTGCAGAGTGAAATAAACTGACACTCTCCCTACCTACAGTTTTCTGTCCCTAGAATAAATGTTTTTTTTAATCACAATATAGCACAAGGACAATTCAGTCACTGTCCTTCCAGGTCCCTGGAAACAAGGACTTGCAGAGTGAAAGAAACTGACACTCTCCCTACCTACAGTTTTCTGTCCCTAGAATAAATGTTTTTTTTAATCACAATATAACACAAGGACAATTCACTCACTGTCCTTCCAGGTCCCTGGAAACAAGGACTTGCAGAGTGAAAGAAACTGACACTGTCCCTACCTACAGTTTTCTGTCCCTAGAATAAATGTTTTTTTTAATCACAATATAGCACAAGGACAATTCAGTCACTGTCCTTCCAGGTCCCTGGAAACAAGGACTTGCAGAGTGAAATAAACTGACACTCTCCCTACCTACAGTTTTCTGTCCCTAGAATAAATGTTTTTTTTAATCACAATATAGCACAAGGACAATTCAGTCACTGTCCTTCCAGGTCCCTGGAAACAAGGACTTGCAGAGTGAAATAAACTGACACTCTCCCTACCTACAGTTTTCTGTCCCTAGAATAAATGTTTTTTTTAATCACAATATAGCACAAGGACAATTCAGTCACTGTCCTTCCAGGTCCCTGGAAACAAGGACTTGCAGAGTGAAAGAAACTGACACTCTCCCTACCTACAGTTTTCTGTCCCTAGAATAAATGTTTTTTTTAATCACAATATAGCACAAGGACAATTCAGTCACTGTCCTTCCAGGTCCCTGGAAACAAGGACTTGCAGAGTGAAATAAACTGACACTCTCCCTACCTACAGTTTTCTGTCCCTAGAATAAATGTTTTTTTTAATCACAATATAGCACAAGGACAATTCAGTCACTGTCCTTCCAGGTCCCTGGAAACAAGGACTTGCAGAGTGAAATAAACTGACACTCTCCCTACCTACAGTTTTCTGTCCCTAGAATAAATGTTTTTTTTAATCACAATATAGCACAAGGACAATTCAGTCACTGTCCTTCCAGGTCCCTGGAAACAAGGAGTTGCAGAGTGAAAGAAACTGACACTCTCCCTACCTACAGTTTTCTGTCCCTAGAATAAATGTTTTTTTTAATCACAATATAACACAAGGACAATTCACTCACTGTCCTTCCAGGTCCCTGGAAACAAGGACTTGCAGAGTGAAAGAAACTGACACTCTCCCTACCTACAGTTTTCTGTCCCTAGAATAAATGTTTTTTTTAATCACAATATAGCACAAGGACAATTCAGTCACTGTCCTTCCAGGTCCCTGGAAACAAGGACTTGCAGAGTGAAATAAACTGACACTCTCCCTACCTACAGTTTTCTGTCCCTAGAATAAATGTTTTTTTTAATCACAATATAGCACAAGGACAATTCAGTCACTGTCCTTCCAGGTCCCTGGAAACAAGGACTTGCAGAGTGAAATAAACTGACACTCTCCCTACCTACAGTTTTCTGTCCCTAGAATAAATGTTTTTTTTAATCACAATATAGCACAAGGACAATTCAGTCACTGTCCTTCCAGGTCCCTGGAAACAAGGACTTGCAGAGTGAAAGAAACTGACACTCTCCCTACCTACAGTTTTCTGTCCCTAGAATAAATGTTTTTTTTAATCACAATATAGCACAAGGACAATTCAGTCACTGTCCTTCCAGGTCCCTGGAAACAAGGACTTGCAGAGTGAAATAAACTGACACTCTCCCTACCTACAGTTTTCTGTCCCTAGAATAAATGTTTTTTTTAATCACAATATAGCACAAGGACAATTCAGTCACTGTCCTTCCAGGTCCCTGGAAACAAGGACTTGCAGAGTGAAATAAACTGACACTCTCCCTACCTACAGTTTTCTGTCCCTAGAATAAATGTTTTTTTTAATCACAATATAGCACAAGGACAATTCAGTCACTGTCCTTCCAGGTCCCTGGAAACAAGGAGTTGCAGAGTGAAAGAAACTGACACTCTCCCTACCTACAGTTTTCTGTCCCTAGAATAAATGTTTTTTTAAGCACAATATAGCACAAGGACAATTCACTCACTGTCCTTCCAGGTCCCTGGAAACAAGGACTTGCAGAGTGAAATAAACTGACACTCTCCCTACCTACAGTTTTCTGTCCCTAGAATAAATGTTTTTTTTAATCACAATATAGCACAAGGACAATTCAGTCACTGTCCTTCCAGGTCCCTGGAAACAAGGACTTGCAGAGTGAAAGAAACTGACACTCTCCCTACCTACAGTTTTCTGTCCCTAGAATAAATGTTTTTTTAAGCACAATATAGCACAAGGACAATTCACTCACTGTCCTTCCAGGTCCCTGGAAACAAGGACTTGCAGAGTGAAAGAAACTGACACTGTCCCTACCTACAGTTTTCTGTCCCTAGAATAAATGTTTTTTTTAAGCACACTATAGCACAAGGACAATTCAGTCACTGTCCTTCCAGGTCCCTGGAAACAAGGACTTGCAGAGTGAAATAAACTGACACTCTCCCTACCTACAGTTTTCTGTCCCTAGAATAAATGTTTTTTTTTAATCACAATATAGCACAAGGACAATTCAGTCACTGTCCTTCCAGGTCCCTGGAAACAAGGACTTGCAGAGTGAAAGAAACTGACACTCTCCCTACCTACAGTTTTCTGTCCCTAGAATAAATGTTTTTTTAAGCACAATATAGCACAAGGACAATTGACTCACTGTCCTTCCAGGTCCCTGGAAAAAAGGACTTGCAGAGTGAAAGAAACTGACACTGTCCCTACCTACAGTTTTCTGTCCCTAGAATAAATGTTTTTTTTAAGCACACTATAGCACAAGCACAAAACACACTGACACTCTCCCTACCTATCCTTCTCTTTCCCTAAACTAAAGGAATCCAGGTTAAGCAAGAAAGAAATAAATGTCACTGTCCCTGCCTATGCTGCTCTATCCCTGCTCCGGAACACACTACACTAGGCCGCCGTGCTGGCGGCCTTTTATAGTGTGGGGCGTGTACTAAACACCCTCAGCAATAATTGGCCACAGGCATCCTGCCTGTGGCCAATCATTGCTCTCCTCGCTGCCGGCGCTGTGATTGGCCAAGCATGCGGGGTCACAGTGCATGCTTGGCCAATCACAGCGCCTGGATGACACTGCGATGGCGTAGTGCATTGTGGGCCGTTCGCGTCACTCGAATTTGGCGCGAACGGCCCAAATCGTTCGATCTTCGTCGAACGATCGAACAGCCGATGTTCGAGTCGAACGTATGTTCGACTCGAACACGAAGCTCATCCCTATGGAGGAACTATGTCGGCACCTGGCAGGATTGGCTGAAGCGGTCAAGAACCTCCAGCAAGGCTACACCCATCTGGAAGAACAAGTGCAGGTCCTCTCCAACCCCTCTGGAGCCCAAGGGGGATCCCATACCTCTACCTCCACTGCTGGGGCAGGATCCTCACCCACAGTTGTCATGCTTCCTCCGGAGCCCAGGGTCCCTACACCCGAAAGATTCTCCGGGGATCGAAGCAAGTTTAGGGCTTTTCGTAATTCCTGCGAACTCTACTTCGCTCTGCAGCCTCGCACCTTCTCCTTGGAAGCCACCAAGGTGGGCTTTGTGATGTCCCTGCTTTCCGGAGACCCTCAGAGCTGGGCCCACCGTCTCTTGGAACGGAAAGATATGGCGTTAAACAACCTTACTGCCTTCTTCGACGCCATGGCCCAGCTATATGAAGATTCCCAGCTCTCAGTAACCGCAGAGACCGCCTTGCGCACCCTTCAGCAGGGGCGCAGAGCAGCAGAGGACTACGTAGCGGAATTTAGACGGTGGAGCGCAGATACCAGTTGAAATGACGCCGCCCTCAGCCATCAGTTCCGCATAGGTCTGTCCGACCCTCTGAAGGACGAGCTCGCTAGGGTTGGCATACCACCAACCCTGAATTCACTAATTGACTTAACAATCCAGATCGACCGACGTCTCAGGGAACTAAGGGCTGAGAGGTCCACGGGCTTCTCCCGCCCGACCTGGATGCTTCCCCGGGCTCCCAGCCATCTGCACCCAGCACCTGTTGCACCTCCAGCCGCTACATCTGACATACCCGAGCCCATGCAGCTCGGAGTGCTTCGTCCTCCCCTCTCCCAACAGGAACGCCAACGTCGCCAAGTGAACAATCTGTGCCTGTACTGCGGGGAACCCGGACACTTCGTTATAAATTGTCCCCTGAAACTTCGTAAGTGTCTTACAGTATCTTCTGACACTACCAACCCACAGGCCAAGTCCACATCTCACCTTGCTCTCTCTGTCTCGTTACAGCTCCCAGGAAGGACTCTGCAAGTGCCCGCTATTATTGATTCCGGGGCTTGCAGCTGCTTTATGGACTCAGCCTTTGCCATCAAGCACCAGATCCCTCTTGTCACCAAGACCCATGGACTATGTGTGCATTTGGCTGATGGGTCCATCATTAAGTCTGGACCAGTGGTCCAAGAGACCGCCCCTTTACCCGCTACCATCTCCACCATCTCCGGAACCCACCAAGAATACTTACGCCTGGACATTATCTCTTCCCCATTGTTCCCTGTGATCCTTGGTATACCTTGGCTACAGGTCCACAACCCTACCATCAACTGGGCCACGGGGTTGGTGACCTTTTCTTCTCCTTACTGCCAGCAATCCTGCGGGACACTCAAAACCCCTGGGTCGGCCACCCTCTTATGTATCAATACGGAGGCTGGAATACGGCAATCCATCCCTGAGGTCTACCATGACTTTCTTGATGTGTTTAGCAAACAAGGGGCAGAGACTCTACCACCTCATCGGGCCTATGATTGCCCCATTGACCTACTTCCCGGAGCGGCAATTCCGTTTGGCAGGATCTTCCCGTTAACAGAGGTAGAACAGGGGGCACTAAAAGACTATATCGATGAAAACCTACAGAAAGGGTTCATTCGTCCGTCTACATCTCCAGCCGGTGCAGGCATCTTTTTCGTAGAGAAGAAGGATCATACCCTTCGACCCTGTGTGGACTATCGTGAATTAAATAAAATCACAGTAAAAAAACGCTACCCTCTCCCCTTGGTACCGGAACTATTTCAGAGACTGGGAACAGCCATCATTTTTACCAAACTTGATCTCCGCGGAGCCTACAATCTGGTCCGCATCAAGGAGGGGGATGAGTGGAAGACCGCTTTCCGCACCCGATTCGGACATTTCGAGTACCGGGTAATGCCCTTCGGGTTGTGCAACGCCCCTGCCACTTTCCAGTATTTCATTAACGATGTGCTCCGGGACTTCCTAGATCTCTTTGTCATTGTCTACCTAGACGATATACTAATTTTTTCTTCCTCCCTTGATTCCCACCGCAGGCACGTCAGAAGTGTGTTGGCTCGGCTTCGCCAGCACGGCCTGTATGCGAAGGCCGAGAAGTGTGAATTTGAGCTGGAAAGTATATCGTTCTTGGGACTAATTATCTCCAGCGAGGGCATCAAGATGGACCCTCAAAAGATTGCTGCAATCCTGGACTGGCCAGTCCCGGCGGACAAGAAGGGGATCCAACGTTTCGTTGGATTCGCCAACTTCTACCGCAAATTCATCAGAGGGTTCTCAGCCATCATCGCACCCATCACCCAGCTGACCAAACAAGGGATCCGTTTCCACTGGTCCCCTGAGGCCCAAAAGGCCTTTGAGGCCCTGAAGGGTCTCTTTACCTCTGCCTCTATCTTGAAGCACCCAGATTCCTCATTACCATTCGTCCTGGAGGTAGACGCCTCGGAAATTGCGGTAGGAGCAATACTGTCCCAAAGACAGGGGACCAGAGCCTTGCTCCACCCAGTAGCTTTTTTCTCTCGCAAGTTATCTGCGGCAGAGAGGAACTACGACGTGGGGGATCGGGAATTGCTGGCGATCAAGTCCGCATTAGAGGAGTGGCGTTATCTGTTGGAGGGGGCTGCCCACCCGATTCTGATATTCACCGACCACAAGAACCTGGAGTACCTGAAGGCAGCGAAAAGGCTAAAACCACGACAAGCCAGGTGGGCGCTCTTCTTCTCCCGGTTCTCCTTCCATGTCACTTACCGTCCCGGTTCCAAGAACATTAAGCCCGATGCCCTCTCTCGGATGTTCCATAAGTCTAAGGAAACCTCTCCTCCAGACACCATTCTTGCTCCTGGAAACTTCCTTCTGCTTCAGGAAGACCTACTCTCCCGGATCAAGCAAGCCTCCACTGGGCAGAGACTCCCCTCCGAACCGGAATTGCAGGCCAAAGATGGGCTGTTTTGGTACCAGAACAGGATCTACGTACCTGAAGAGCTGAGAATAACCGTACTGGAACTCTGCCACGACCATGCCCTTGCCGGGCACTTTGGCGTTGCCAAGACCACCGACTTGGTACAGCGTACCTTTTGGTGGCCTCGGCTCCGCGAGAACTGTAGGAAGTTTGTGGAGTCCTGCATAGTTTGTACCCGAAACAAGGGTTACAAATCCAAGGCCTGGGGACTACTGAGACCCCTACCCGTCCCAGACAGACCCTGAAAAATGCTGTCCATCGACTTTATCGTCGAGTTGCCTCCGGCTGAGAGTCACACCACTATCTTCGTGATAGTAGACCGTCTATCCAAGATGGCACATTTCATTCCCATGAAGGGGACTCCCTCAGCTCCTGAAACTGCACAGGTGTTCATCAGAGAGGTCGTCAGACTCCACGGGGTACCAGCCAATATTGTCTCCGACCGAGGGGTACAATTTACCTCCCGGTTTTGGAGATCCCTCTGCAAGGCTCTGGAGATAGAATTGTCACTTTCCTCTGCTTACCATCCCCAGACCAATGGACAGACTGAGAGGACTAACCAGACCCTTGAGCAGTACCTGCGCTGCTTCTCTTCATTCGCTCAGAATGACTGGGTTTCCCTGCTCCCATTGGCCGAGTTTGCCTATAACAACTCTACGCATTCCGCTACCAAGCAGTCCCCATTCTTCGCAAACTACGGTTTCCATCCTACATTCCTGCCCAATTCCCTTCCTGAATGTACGGTGCCCGCAGTCCAGGAAAAGTTGAACTTCTTTTCATCCAACAACCAACTTCTGCAGGAAACCATGACCAAGACTCAGGAACACAACAAAACAATTTTTGACAGGAAGAGACGGGGTGAATTAATGCTGGCACCCGGCGACCAAGTATGGTTATCCACTTTAAACTTGAGGATGGCATGTCCCTCTAAGAAACTGGGCCCCAAATTCTTAGGGCCGTTTCCTGTCAAAAGGAAAATCAATGAAGTGGCTTATGAACTGGAGCTCACTGACTCCCTCAAGATCCATCCGGTCTTCCATGTATCTCTGCTGAAGCCCTCGGTTCCCAACCCATTTCCAGGCCGAAGTCCGGCTCTCCCTGATCCTGTCATTGTAGACGGGGAGGAGGAATTCGAAGTGGAAGCCATTATGGATTTTAGAAGAAGGAATAACCAGAACCAATTCCTGATTAAGTGGAAGGGCTACGGACCCGAAGAAAACTCTAGGGAGCCTGAGGAGAACATCCATGCTAGAAGCCTGGTGCAGTCCTTCTAGAGATCTCACCCTGAGAAGTTTGCCCGGATGGGCATCCGGAGGCTGCCCCTTGGGGGGGGCAATGTCATGGAGGTCCTGCCAGAAGCAGGCGTCCTGGTCTTCCTGATTCTCGGTTGCGCATTCTCCGCCCTGCAGGTGGCGCCAGAGGGGCTATTTAAACCTGTCAATCGCAGACAGTCCCTGCTGTCTGCTCTACAGCGTTGAGTACCTGAAAACCTGATCTGAAGACTTACCTGTGTTTGACCCGGCCTGCCTGTGACTTCTCCAGTTTTCTGCCAGCATCTGACCCCTGGCTTGTTGTGACCTCTCCTCTGTCTGATCCCTCTGTACCTTGCTGCCAGCCAGTTAACCGACCCGGCTTGTCTGACCAAGCTCACTGTTCCTAGTTCCGGTCCAGTCTGCTAAGCTGATCCAGTTTGCTGAGTGTTCCTGATTCCAGTTCGACCTGCTGTGTTCCAGTGTGCCTACCAAGTCTGCATAACTACCTTCACCTTGGTTGATCCTGCCAGGCACTCGTACCCCTCCTACCTCCGCGCCTGCTGTTACCTTACCAGGGGCCGCTGGTGGGAGCCGTAAGGGAGGCCTTCCTCTGCAAGTCCGGGCTCATCACCGCTAGGTACGTGACAAACACCCCCCCGACACAACAACACTAGAGCCCCATCCTACCCCCGACACAGCAACACCCCCCGACACAACAACACTAGAGCCCCATCCTACCCCCCGACACCACAACACCCCCCCCGACACAACAACACTGTACCCCCCCGACACAACAACACTAGAGCCCCCATCCTACCCCCCTGACACAACAACACTAGAGCCCCCATCCTACCCCCCCAACACAACAACACTAGAGCCCCATCGTACCCCCCGACACAACACCCCCCCGACACAACAACACTAGAGCCCCATCCTACCCCCCCGACACAACAACACCCCCCCGACACAACAACACCCCCCGACACAACAACACTAGAGCCCCATCCTACCCCCCCGACACAACAACACCCCCCGACACAACAACACCCCCCGACACAACAACACTAGAGCCCCATCCTACCCCCCCGACACAACAACACCCCCCGACACAACAACACCCCCCCGACACAACAACACTAGAGCCCCATCCTACCCCCCCGACACAACAACACCCCCCGACACAACAACACCCCCCTGACACAACAACACTAGAGCCCCCATCCTACCCCCCGACACAACAACACTAGAGCCCCATCGTACCCCCCGACACAACACCCCCCCGACACAACAACACTAGAGCCCCATCCTACCCCCCCAACACAACAACACCCCCCCGACAAAACAACACTAGAGCCCCATCCTACCCCCCCGACACAACAACACCCCCCCGACACAACAACACCCCCCCGACACAACAACACTAGAGCCCCATCCTACCCCCCGATAGACATGTGCATTCCGTTTCGTTCCGAATCGAAATTCGGACGAATTTTTCATTATTCGGACATTCGGATGCATCCGAATTACCGAATTACAATACTAACGAATTTAACCGAATCCGAATTTTTTCGAATCTAAAAATATTTTAGACCCGACTTTGGGTCCATGTATCTCGGGGTTACTTGGTGATAGAAACCCCAAATTTGGAGATGTTGTAGTGCTAGTTCTTCTGTGTTTGCATACCAAATATGGGGTTTCTATAACTAAGTGACCCCGAGATACGTGGACCCAAATTCGGGTCGCAAAATGTCAAGCACTTTACTGGAGCAGAGAATGACATTTTGCGACCCGATTTTGGGGCCACATATCTCGGGGCCACTTGTAGCTAGAAACCCCAAATTTGGTATGCAAACACAGTAGAACTAGCACTACAACATCTCCAAATTTTGGGTTTCTATCACCAAGTAACCCCAAAATACATGGACCCAAAGTCGGGTCGCAAAATATTTTCGAATCCGGTTGAAATAGTATCAACATGATTCGAAATTATTTCAACTGCATTTGAAACTATTTCAACCGGATTCGAAAATATTTTGTGACCCGAATTTGGGTCCATGTATCTCGGGGTTACTTGGTGATAGAAACCCCAAATTTGGGGTTATTGTTTTTCTAGTCTATTTTCTATTTTATTATAATCTTTTCTATCCAAAGTTAAAATTAATTAATTAATTAAAAAATTTGAATTCATACTATTCGAAATTCAAATTTATTCTATTCGAAATTCGAATTTCAGAAGATTGTATATTCTTTCTATTTTATTCTTCTAAATTATATTTTTTTTCTATTCTGTTCTAATCTTTTCTATTTGAATTATAAATTTTGGAAGAAGGTTATTTACTTACTTATATACATCTGTCACATAAAAAAAAAGATGTGAAATGGCTGTCACGGATGTCGATCGCAAGGCAAGTACATATGCTGTATGTCATTGTCCACTTACCACAACACCTGCCACGAGTGCCACGACACCGGCCACGAGTGCCACGACACCGGCCACGAGTGCCACGAAACCGGCCACGAGTGCCACGTGACCTGCCACGAGTGCCACGTGACCTGCCACGAGTGCCACGTGAACGGCCACGAGTGCCACGTGACCTGCCACGAGTGTCACGTGACCTGCCGCGAGTGCCACGTGACCTGCCACGAGTGCCACGTGAACGGCCACGAGTGTCACGTGACCTGCCACGTGACCAAGTTGTGGATTGTCCACTTTCCACGTCACCTGCCACAAGTTATGGGGCTCCTAGCACCAAGTGACCCCCAGATATGGGCGATATTTCAAGTACTTTTCTGCAGCAGAGAATGACATTTTGTGACCCGACTTTGGGGCCACGTATCTCGGGGCCACTTATAGCTAGAAACCCCAAATTTGGTATGCAAACACAGTAGAATTAGCATTACAACGGGGTTACTTGGTGATAGAAACCCCAAATTTGGGGTTATTGTAGTGCCAGTTGTAATGTGTTTACATACCAAATATTTTGGGATATCTAGCTATAAGTGGCCCCGAGATACGTGGCCTCAAAGTCGGGTCACAAAATTTAATACTCTGCTGCAGAAAAGCACTTGACAGATCGCCCCTATCTGGGGGTCACTTGGTGCTAGGAACCCCATAACTTGTGGCAGGTGACGTGGCAAGTGGACAATCCACAACTTGGTCACGTGGCACTCGTGGCCGGTCACGTGGCATTTGGACAATGACATACAGCATATGTACTTGCCTTGCGATCGACATCCATGACAGCCATTTCACATCTTTTTTTTATGTGACAGATGTATATAAGTAAGTAACTAACCATCTTTCAAAATGTATAATTCAAATAGAAAAGATTAGAACAGAATAGAAAAAAAATATAATTTAATAGAATAAAATAGAAAGAATATACAACCATCTTATGAAATTCGAATTTCGAATAGAATACATTTTAATTTCGAACAGTAGGAATTAAAAAAAATGTAATTAATTAATTTTAACTTTGGATAGAATAGATTAGAATAGAAATAGAGAATACACTAGAAAAACAATAGAATAGAATATAGATAATATCTATTTCATGTTTAATTTTTTTTGCAGATTACTATTTTTTACATAAGATCTCCTGCAGACTATTAGCATTTATTTTATTTTTTTAGCAGATCTCCTGTAGACTATTAATAGCCATTTCACTTCTTTTTTTTTTTGCAGATCTCCTGCAGACTGTTAGGCCTCGTACACACGACCGATTTTCTCGGCAAGAACCGGCAAGAAACTTGCTGGCAGAGAGGTCTTGCCGAGTAAATCGGTCGTGTGTACGCTGCTATCGGGTTTCTCGTCGAGAAAACCGACAAGAAACCTCGACGAGAAAATAGAGAACCTGCTCTCTATTTTCTCGTCGAGATTCTCCTCGGCATGTTTCTCGACGAGAAAAGTGAGTGTGTGTACACTTACCTGTCCTCCCGGAAGCCCGCGCATGTTCGAAATGAATTTGACGCATGCGCGGTAGCTTCCTAGGCATACGTAGGGTATACCAAGATGGCGGCGACGCCATCGAATGTGACGAGCGCATGCTCGACGTAGTCGATGACGTCACCGCGTACACTCCTTTCAAAGAACCGCGGGTGTACACTCGGCCGGGACAAGTTTCTTGTCCAAGAATCTCGTCGAAAAAAACGACATGTTTTTTTCAACGAGAATCTCGGCCGTGTGTACAAGGCCTTAGAATCAATTTCATTTTTTTTTCAAAGTCGGGTCGCAAAATATTTTCGAATCCGGTTGAAATAGTATCAACATGATTCGAAATTATTTCAACCGCATTTAAAACTATTTCACCTGGATGCAAAAATATTTTGCGACCCGAGTTTGGGTCCACATATCTCGGGGTTACTTGGTGATAGAAACCCCAAATTTGGGGATGTTGTAGTGCTAGTTCTCCTGTGTTTGCATACCAATTTTGGGGTTTCTATCACTAAGTGACCCCGAGAAACGTGGACCCAAATTCGGGTCGCAAAATATTTTCGAATCCGGTTGAAATAGTTTCAAATGCGGTTGAAATAATTTCGAATCCGGTAGAAATATTTTCGAATTCGGTTGAAATATTTTCGAATGCGACCGATTTCCGAATTCGGTCGAAAACAAAACGAAATCCGAAAACGAATTTAACAAATTTAACGAATCTAACTAAACGAAATTAATTAATTAACGAATTAAAACGAAACGAAACGAAACAAATTTTTTTCCTTTTGCACATGTCTACCCCCCGACACAGCAACACCCCCCCGACACAACAACACTAGAGCCCCATCCTACCCCCCGACACCACAACACCCCACCCCGACACAACAACACTAGAGCCCCCATCCTACCCCTCTGACACAACAACACTAGAGCCCCCATCCTACCTCCCGACACAACAACACTAGAGCCCCATCGTACCCCCCGACACAACAACACCCCCCCGACACAACAACACTAGAGCCCCATCCTACCCCCCGACACAACAACACTAGAGCCCCATCGTACCCCCCCGACACAACAACACCCCCCGACACAACAACACTAGAGCCCCCATCCTACCCCCCCACTGACACAACAACACCCCCCCGACACAACAACACTAGAGCCCCATCCTACCCCCCGACACAACACCCCCCCGACACAACAACACTAGAGCCCCCATCCTACCCCCCCACTGACACAACAACACCCCCCCGACACAACAACACTAGAGCCCCATCCTACCCCCCAACACAGCAACACCCCCCCGACACAACAACACTAGAGCCCCATCCTACCCCCCGACACCACAACACCCCCCCCCCCCCGACACAACAACACTGTACCCCCCCGACACAAAAACACTAGAGCCCCCATCCTACCCCCCCGACACAACAACACTAGAGCCCCATCGTACCCCCCCAACACAACAACACCCCCCCGACACAACAACACTAGAGCCCCATCTTACCCCCCCCGACACAACAACACCCCCCGACACAACAACACTAGAGCCCCCATCCTACCCCCCCACTGACACAACAACACCCCCCGACACAACAACACCCCCCCGACACAACAACACTAGAGCCCCATCCTACCCCCCCGACACAACAACACTAGAGCCCCATCCTACCCCCCCCCCGACACAACAACACTAGAGCCCCATCCTACCCCCCCGACACAACAACACCCCCCACGACACAACAACACTAGAGCCCCATCCTACCCCCCCGACACAACAACACCCCCCTGACACAACAACACTAGAGCCCCATCCTACCCCCCGACACAACAACACTAGAGCCCCATCCTACCCCCCCGACACAACAACACCCCCCACGACACAACAACACTAGAGCCCCATCCTACCCCCCCGACACAACAACACCCCCCACGACACAACAACACTAGAGCCCCATCCTACCCCCCCGACACAACAACACTAGAGCCCCCATCCTACCTCCCGACACAACAACACTAGAGCCCCCATCCTACCTCCCGACACAACAACACTAGAGCCCCATCCTACCCCCCCGACACAACAACACTAGAGCCCCCATCCTACCTCCCGACACAACAACACTAGAGCCCCATCGTACCCCCCCGACACAACAACACCCCCCCGACACAACAACACTAGAGCCCCATCCTACCCCCCGACACAACAACACCCCCCCGACACAACAACACTAGAGCCCCCATCCTACCCCCCCACTGACACAACAACACCCCCCCGACACAACAACACTAGAGCCCCATCCTACCCCCCGACACAGCAACACCCCCCCGACACAACAACACTAGAGCCCCATCCTACCCCCCGACACCACAACACCCCCCCCGACACAACAACACTGTACCCCCCGACACAACAACACTAGAGCCCCCATCCTACCCCCCCGACACAACAACACTAGAGCCCCATCGTACCCCCCCAACACAACAACACCCCCCCGACACAACAACACTAGAGCCCCATCTTACCCCCCCCCCCCGACACAACAACACCCCCCGACACAACAACACTAGAGCCCCCATCCTACCCCCCCACTGACACAACAACACCCCCCCACAACAACACCCCCCCGACACAACAACACTAGAGCCCCATCCTACCCCCCCGACACAACAACACTAGAGCCCCATCCTACCCCCCCCCGACACAACAACACTAGAGCCCCATCCTACCCCCCGACACAACAACACCCCCCACGACACAACAACACTAGAGCCCCATCCTACCCCCCCGACACAACAACACCCCCCTGACACAACAACACTAGAGCCCCATCCTACCCCACGACACAACAACACTAGAGCCCCATCCTACCCCCCCGACACAACAACACCCCCCACGACACAACAACACTAGAGCCCCATCCTACCCCCCCGACACAACAACACCCCCCTGACACAACAACACTAGAGCCCCATCCTACCCCCCGACACAACAACACTAGAGCCCCATCCTACCCCCCCGACACAACAACGCCCCCCCGACACAACAACACTAGAGCCCTATCCTACCCCCCGACACAACAACACTCCCCCCGACACAACAACACCCCCCCGACACAACAACACTAGAGCCCCATCCTACCCCCCGACACCACAACACCCCCCTGACACAACAACACTGTACCCCCCGACACAACAACACTAGAACCCCCATCCTACCCCCCCCGACACAACAACACTAGAGCCCCATCGTACCCCCCCGACACAACAACACTAGAGCCCCATCGTACCCCCCCCCCGACACAACAACACCCCCCACCGACACAACAACACTAGAGCCCCATCCTACCCCCCCCCACACAACAACACTAGAGCCCCATCCTACCCCCCCGACACAGCAACACTAGAGCCCCATCCTACCCCCCCCCCGACACAACAACACTAGAGCCCCATCCTACCCCCCCGACACAACAACACTAGAGCCCCATCCTACCCCCCCCCCGACACAACAACACTAGAGCCCCCATCCTACCCCCCCGACACAACACTAGAGCCCCATCCTACCCCCCCGACACAACAACACTAGAGCCCCATCCTACCCCCCCGACACAACAACACCCCCCCGACACAACAACACTAGAGCCCCATCCTACCCCCCCCCCAACACAACAACACTAGAGCCCCATCCTACCCCCCCGACACAACAACACCCCCCACGACACAACAACACTAGAGCCCCATCCTACCCCCCCGACACAACAACACTCCCCCCGACACAACAACACTAGAGCCCCATCCTACCCCCCCGACACAACAACACCCCCCCGACACAACAACACTAGAGCCCCATCCTACCCCCCCCGACACAACAACACTAGAGCCCTATCCTACCCCCCGACACAACAACACCCCCCACGACACAACAACACTAGAGCCCCATCCTACCCCCCCGACACAACAACACTCCCCCCGACACAACAACACTAGAGCCCCATCCTACCCCCCCGACACAACAACACTCCCCCCGACACAACAACACCCCCCCGACACAACAACACTAGAGCCCCATCCTACCCCCCGACACCACAATACCCCCCCGACACAACAACACTAGAACCCCCATCCTACCCCCCTGACACAACAACACTAGAGCCCCCATCCTACCCCCCCGACACAACAACACTAGAGCCCCATCGTACCCCCCCGACACAACAACACCCCCCCCCGACACAACAACACTAGAGCCCCCATCCTACCCCCGACACAACAACACCCCCCTGACACAACAACACTAGAGCCCCATCCTACCCCCCCGACACAACAACACCCCCCTGACACAACAACACTAGAGCCCCCATCCTACCCCCCCGACACAACACCCCCCGACACAACAACACCCCCCGACACAACAACACTAGAGCCCCATCCTACCCCCCCGACACAACAACACCCCCCCGACACAACAACACTATAGCCCCATTCTACCCCCCCACACAATAACACCCCCCCGACACAACAACACCCCCCCCCCGACACAACAACACTAGAGCCCCATCCTACCCCCCCGACACAATAACATCCCCCCCGACACAACAACACCCCCCGACACAACAACACTAGAGCCCCATCCAGTTACCCCCACTGACACAACAACACCCCCCCGACACAACAACACCCCCCCGACACAACAACACTAGAGCCCCATCATACCTCCCCCCGACACAACAACACTAGAGCCCCATCGTACCCCCCCCGACACAACAACACCCCCCCGACACAACAACACTAGAGCCCCATCCTACCCCCCCGACACAACAACACCCCCCCGACACAACAACACTAGAGCCCCATCCTACCCCCCGACACAACAACACCCCCCCGACACAACAACACCCCCCCCGACACAACAACACTAGAGCCCCATCCTACCCCCCCGACACAACAACACTAGAGCCCCATCCTACCCCCCCGACACAACAACACCCCCCGACACAACAACACTAGAGCCCCATTGTACCCCCCCCCCCGACACAACAACACCCCCCTGACACAACAACACTAGAGCCCCATCCTACCCCCCGACACAACAACACTAGAGCCCCATCCTACCCCCCCGACACAACAACACCCCCCACGACACAACAACACTAGAGCCCCATCCTACCCCCCCGACACAACAACACCCCCCCGACACAACAACACCCCCCCGACACAACAACATTAGAGCCCCATCGTACCCCCCCCCCGACACAACAACACCCCCCCGACACAACAACACTAGAGCCCCATTGTACCCCCCCCGACACAACAACACTAGAGCCCCATCCTACCCCCCCACTGACACAATAACAGATACGCTTGAGACATATGTTGCAAACAGCAGCTGTGCGATCTGATGCATTTGACTCAAAAAAGGCCCACACCAAAGAACTTTTTAAATGACGGGCAGAGGCAGCGCCCTGCACAGGCGGAGCTCTGCGGTGTGATTCAGTCGGTGTCCACCCAAGGGCATCCTGCCTCGTTGGAGATGTGCCTCCTCCTCATCCTCCTCCTCCTCCTCCTCTCTCCTATTAGGCACCCACGTGGAGTCAGTGACCTCATCATCCCCTCCCTCCTTATCACTGGAGCCAATCTGGCAGTATGCTGCAGCTGCTGGAACATGACTGCCAGATTGCTGTCCTTCTTGAGCATCCCCTCTGTCTGCTCTCACGTTACTGCCTTCCTGTAGCTGGGTTTCATCATCAGACCCTTCGAAACGCTGGGCATCCTCCTGGAGCATGTACCCAACACTGTGCTCAAACAGTTCGGGGGACTCCTCAGGAGGAGGACATGGTGGGTCTAGGGAAGGAGTGACTGATGATTTGTCTGACATTGATACCAGGGAAGACGACGCTTTGGCAGCTGCTTTGCCAGTACCCTGAGCCTGGGTGAGAGAGGATGAGGAGGATGAGGAGGGCTTGGTCATCCACTCTACCAAGTCTTCGGCATGATGCGGCTCAACATGTCCAGCTGCCGAAAAGGACAAGCGTGTCCCATGGCCATGTGCTGATGGCGATGCACCGCGTCCACGACCAGCACTGTTGTCTCTAGACACAGAGCCTGCTTGCCCTCTTTTATTGGCTCCTGACTGTCTGCCTCTCCTTGTTTGCCTTCCAGACATAGTAATGGCCTGCAGGGAGATGTAGCTGCACAAAGGTGGGATGTATACAGGGCCGGCGCTACCACTAGGCGGAGTAGGCAGCCGCCTAGGGCGCACTACCTTCTAGGGCGCAGCCACGGCCTCTGTCCCGATGAATCTCAAGGCGTGTGAGCTCGCCCCTGTTCAGTGCTGTCCCACTCCCAGGAACATATCTGAATGCCTCCAATCCCCCAATGTGTCCCTCTGAGCGCCCCGCTGTCCCCTCAAAGAGTAAAATCTCACAGCGCCGCTCCGGTACTCCTTTGCTCCAGCCAGTCCCTCTGGAGCGGCGCTGTGTGTCTGTGTTTGCCGCGGAGGGGCGGGGCTCGGCGAAGATGAGAGCTTTGAGAGGTGCAGCATCTGTAAGCTGACCTCCCGGCCCGCGGGGACGCCATAGTGCGGCTGGATGGCGGCGCTGGCGGGGACACATGGAGGCTCGAGCGGATGGATGGCGGCGCTGGTATGGACACCAAAGCAATACTGCCTGCCCAGCGCTGAGGAGAGCCCGGAAGTGATGATCAAAGAAGCAGAGGTAAGGAGGATGGTTCCTCCCTATCTACATCGAGCCATGTGTGGGGGGGGGGGGGGTGAGTAGTGCAGGAAATAGGAGTCAGGTGGGCCAGTGTGTGTGTATGTAATGGTCGGGTAGGTGTGTGTGTCTGTGTCATGGTCAGTGTGTGTGTAATGGTCAGGTAGGTGTGTGTGTGTGTGTAATTGTCAGGTAGGTGTGTGTGTGTGTGTAATGGTCAGGTAGGTGTGTGTGTGTGTGCCATGGTCAGTGTGTGTGTGTGTGTGTGTAATGGTCAGGTAGGTGGGTCAGTGTGTGTGTAATGGTCAGGTAGGTGTGTGTGTGTAATGGTCAGGTAGGTGTGTGTGTGTAATGGTCAGGTAGGTGTGTGTGTGTAATGGTCAGGTAGGTGTGTGTGTGTGTAATGGTCAGGTAGGTGTGTGTGTGTGTAATGGTCAGGTAGGTGTGTGTGTAATGGTCAGGTAGGTGTGTGTGTAATGGTCAGGTGTGTGTGTGTGTAATGGTCAGGTAGGTGTGTCAGTGTGTGTGTGTGTAATGGTCAGGTAGGTGTGTGTGTAATGGTCAGGTGTGTGTGTGTGTAATGGTCAGGTAGGTGTGTGTGTGTGTAATGGTCAGGTAGGTAGGTGTGTGTGTGTGTGTAATGGTCAGGTGTGTGTGTAATGGTCAGGTAGGTGTGTGTGTGTGTGTAATGGTCAGGTAGGTGTGTGTGTGTAATGGTCAGGTAGGTGTGTGTGTGTAATGGTCAGGTAGGTAGGTGTGTGTGTGTGTGTGTAATGGTCAGGTAGGTGTGTGTGTGTGTGTAATGGTCAGGTAGGTGTGTGTGTAATGGTCAGGTAGGTGTGTGTGTAATGGTCAGGTAGGTGTGCGTGTGTGTGTGTAATGGTCACGTAGGTGTGTGTGTGTGTGTAATGGTCAGGTAGGTGTGTGTGTGTGTGTGTAATGGTCAGGTAGGTGTGTGTGTGTGTAATGGTCAGGTAGGTGTGTGTAATGGTCAGGTAGGTGTGTGTGTGTGTGTAATGGGCAGGTAGGTGTGTGTGTGTGTGTAATGGGCAGGTAGGTGTGTGTGTGTGTGTGTGTAATGGTCAGGTAGGTGTGTGTAATGGGCAGGTAGGTGTGTGTGTGTGTAATGGGCAGGTAGGTGTGTGTGTGTGTGTAATGGTCAGGTAGGTGTGTGTGTGTGTGTAATGGTCAGGTAGGTGTGTGTGTGTAATGGTCAGGTAGGTGTGTGTGTGTAATGGTCAGGTAGGTGTGTGTGTGTGTGTAATGGTCAGGTAGGTGTGTGTGTGTGTGTAATGGTCAGGTAGGTGTGTGTGTGTGTGTGTGTAATGGTCAGGTAGGTGTGTGTGTGTGTGTGTAATGGTCAGGTAGGTGTGTGTGTGTAATGGTCAGTGTGCGTGTGTAATAGTCAGGTAGGTGTGTCAGTGTGTGTCTGTAATGGTCAGGTAGGTGTGTGTGTGTAATGGTCAGGTAGGTGTGTGTAATGGTCAGGTAGGTGTGTGTGTGTGTGTAATGGTCAGGTAGGTGTGTGTGTGTAATGGGCAGGTAGGTGTGTGTGTGTGTGTAATGGTCAGGTAGGTGTGTGTAATGGGCAGGTAGGTGTGTGTGTGTGTAATGGGCAGGTAGGTGTGTGTGTGTGTAATGGTCAGGTAGGTGTGTGTGTGTGTGTGTGTAATGGTCAGGTAGGTGTGTGTGTGTGTAATGGTCAGGTAGGTGTGTGTGTGTGTAATGGTCAGGTAGGTGTGTGTGTGTGTAATGGTCAGGTAGGTGTGTGTGTGTGTGTGTAATGGTCAGGTAGGTGTGTGTGTGTGTGTAATGGTCAGGTAGGTGTGTGTGTGTAATGGTCAGGTAGGTGTGTGTGTGTGTGTGTAATGGTCAGGTAGGTGTGTGTGTGTGTAATGGTCAGGTAGGTGTGTGTGTGTGTGTGTAATGGTCAGGTAGGTGTGTGTGTGTGTAATGGTCAGGTAGGTGTGTGTGTGTGTGTGTAATGGTCAGGTAGGTGTGTGTGTGTGTAATGGTCAGGTAGGTGTGTGTGTGTAATGGTCAGTGTGCGTGTGTAATAGTCAGGTAGGTGTGTCAGTGTGTGTCTGTAATGGTCAGGTAGGTGTGTGTGTGTAATGGTCAGGTAGGTGTGTGTGTGTGTGTGTAATGGTCAGGTAGGTGTGTGTGTGTAATGGTCAGGTAGGTGTGTGTGTGTGTAATGGTCAGTGTGTGTGTAATGGTCAGGTAGGTGTGTGTGTGTCAGGTAGGTGGGTCAGTGTGTGTGTGTAATGATCAGGTAGGTCAGTGTTTGTGTAATGGTAAGGTAGGTCACATGTTACAAGGGGAGGGCAAAGGGGTGGAGTCAGGGGTGGAGCCAATGGGGGCGGCAAAATAAGGTTTCGCCTAGGGTGTCAAAAATTCTTGCACCAGCCCTGGATGTATATATATATATATATATCTATCTGTACGGATAATTCAGCTATCAGAATCAACTGCCTGCTGTGGTATTAGTATGGGAAAAGCAGCAATTGTTTTCAGTTAGTTTTAGGTGAAAACTGTGCAGAGGACACAGTACACTGACTGAAAATACTTGCAGCTCTCTGCTTGTGGTTTTATTATGAGAACATCACTATAATAGTCACTAACTGTATTCAGGTGAGCTTTAGGTGAACGCTATGCAAAGCACACAGTACACTAAGTGAAACACTGACTGTCTGCAGCTAGTACAATCACCGGCATGCCTGTCACAGTATAGAGAAAACCAGGAAGGGATCTAGCTAAACTGAATACAGTGTATAAATATATATACACAACACCTAGGATGCAAATATATCCTCTACACACTGTAACTGCAGCTAACTGACTTGCCTGTCTGCTCTATCTAACTCAATATAAATGACACTGTCTGTCTCTCTCTCTCTCTCTCTCTCTTTAACCAACGCCAACACACTACACAAGGCTGCCAAGGCTTTGGCCAAGGATGGCTCTCCGTTCTTACCCCGCTGTGATTGGCCAAAGCATGCGGGTCATAGTGCATGCTTGGCCAATCATCAGCCAGCAATGCACTGCGATGCCGCAGTGAATTATGGGCCGTGACGCGCCACTTGAATTTTGCGCGAACGCACCATAATGTTCGCAATTCGGCGAACAGACGATGTTCGAGACAAACACGAAGCTCGTCCCTAATGCCCATTTCTCCGTCTGTCTAATTGTAGCGCGGCCCCCCAAGGGGACTGCTGAGAATTAACTTCTGCACGGCCATGACCAAGTGAACCTTCCAACCCACCTGACACTCTAGGTTCATACATCCCTGTAGCACTGTCTGGTAATAATCAAACAACTCAATATGAATAGGTTGTGAAATATTTAACTTGAACCAATAAGAGAAGTTATTTTCGAGAGGGAGGTGATAATAATCTGCTGAGCCAAAACAACAGCGCCAACTCAGCCAACCAGCCCCTTCCGAAGGCACAAAACAATGTTCAGCAACATCACTATTATATATATATATATACAGTGTATATACTCTCCATAAAGGATGGATCAGTACTTATGCTGCCACACAGAGAAAGATGTAATCTGGCCAATCTACGCTACACCGAAGGATAAAAGCCGGTCTATCACAGAGAAGTATATCTAAGTAAAGAAAGTTCCACGTTGCAGATCTGATGTTCTTCGCTGGCTCGTTGGAGCTCTGTAACTGTAATCTGGGGTTTGATGAAGAAGTAAGTTCCTAGTAATGAAGATCTAAAGGTGTGTGAGAACAGTGTCTCTGAGGGATAGATAAAGGTCGAGCTATCTGACCTTCTCACCAATGACCAGATCTCCCCGATGTCTTCAGAAACTCCTGTAGCCACACTTGTGTGGATTGGCTGGTTTTGGTCTTCCGAGATGAAGCTTGTGACACGCACCCGACAGGCAGGCGGATAACAGAGCAAGGTCCTTTAGGCCTCAGGTTGGAGGGGAGACTTTGCGTGGTAGGTAGGGTGACCACATTTCCAAACTACCATTCAGGGACACCCCCTCCCTTCCCAAAAATCAGCTTGTGCTGTAACCAATCACAGCACAGTGATTGGACACAAGAGGCGGGATTTATGATTTCTCCAATCACAAGCAGGGGGCGGGATTGTGCTCCTCCAGACATTCCCGGCCAGGACAAGTACTGTCAGTGAGTAAAGCAGTGATGTGGCGCCCTTTTTTGGGGGTATCAGATTGGCCCGGGGGAGGGGGGGCTGTGTCAGTTTCATTCCGGGACACTGTATTGTCCTGGAATGAATGTGCCCGGGACAGACCTGCAAAATGCGGGACTGTCCCGGGCAATCCGGGACACGTGGTCACCCTAGTGGTAGGAAGGCTTGCCACCTTTTCTTCAAGCCAAACCCGAACACTTTAGCGGACCACCACCAGAGGATGGTGAGCTCACTCACCTCAGAATGGAGGGTCAGGCATCAACACCCTTAATCTATGATGTATCAAACTTCCCTCCCTCCCACACATCCCCTTCCTGAGGCACAAAACACTGGGGATTGGAGGACAGAGGGGAAGGGGTGGGTGGAGGAAGAGCAGATCAAGCCCTCTCTCCTCTCCTGTCCATGTATGGGGGTGGGGCCCATGAGCACACCTATGCACTTGGCGGTTGTGGTACTTGGTTACTTGGGGAACCACAGTCCATTCTGAATATTGTGTCTGGGTTTCAGGTGGTCTGAAACCCGGACACACAATTCAAAACCCGGACAGTCCGGGTGAATCCCGGACAGGTGGAAACCCTAGTGGTAGGCTGCGACCTCTCTCCCTGGGGCTTGGAGAGGTCCGTCTTGTGTCAGGCCCAGGAGGAAGAGACCTCCACGCGGGTTTTCCGCTCCCTTTATAAACACTCCCAGCAATCTTCAGGTTACAGCGAGGATCCATGGGACGTGTAGTCTTAGGGTACATTATCTGAAGAGGAACTATTCGCCCCACAATCCACTCTGTCGGGCACACAGGATATGAGGTCACTGATTCCCCGAGGGAGAAGCGATGTCTAGAAACAGCTTTATCCTGGAAGTCCATATCACTACATTATTATTTATCACCCTCCGGTGACGCCCACTTTCTGATATTTGTGATTGGAAAGTCTATATAGAGCCAAACCTTTTTTTTTATTAGTTTTGGATGGAAGAGGGGAGGACTAGAACCCCGGCCAGGTGATTTTATACTCTCTATGTAACTGTGACAAACCCTCTGTCCTCAAACAGATCCAGGTCCGCCGTCAATATCTCTTCACTTCCTGTCCCAGAGACACAACAGGAAGTTAGAGGAAATTCCCCCCTAGATTGCTGTTCCCTGAACAAGTGTCCCCATTGGACGATTTCCCCACAGAGACAACTCAGAAATCTTCCATTTCTCAGCACTTCCTGTTTAAAAGACACCGGGAAAAATTGTGAGTGAATCTCCCCAATGGGGACACGGATGGCAATCAACCAGATCTGTGCAGTCATCCAGTGAGAGACTTCCTGTAATAAAGACTGACCACTGCTGCCCTCTCTCTCCTTGTGCAGGGGGACTGGTCTTGTCTCCGCCCCTCATGTAGTGGGTGGAGCCTGCTGGGCCCCTCCTACAGCTCTGCTCTCTCTCCTTGTGCAGGGGGACTGGTCTTGTCTCCGCCCCTCATGTAGTGGGTGGAGCCTGCTGGTCCCCTCCCACAGCTCTCCTCTCTCTCCTTGTGCAGGGGGACTGGTCTTGTCTCCACCCCTCATGTAGTTTTCTATAGTGGGTGGAGTCTGCTTGGCCCCTCCCAAAGCTCTGCTCTCTGTCCTTGTGCAGAGGGACTGGTCTTGTTTCCGCCCCTCATGTAGTGGGTGGAGCTTGCTGGGCCCCTCCTACAGCTCTGCTCTCTGTCCTTGTGCAGGGGGACTGGTCTTGTCTCCGCCCCTCATGTAGTGGGTGGAGCTTGCTGGGCCCCTCCCACAGCTCTGCTCTCTGTCCTTGTGCAGAGGGACTGGTCTTGTCTCCGCCCCTCATGTAGTGGGTGGAGCTTGCTGGGCCCCTCCCACAGCTCTGCTCTCTGTCCTTGTGCAGGGGGACTGGTCTTGACTCCGCCCCTCATGTAGTGGGTGGAGTCTGCTGGGCCCCTCCCACAGCTCTGCTCTCTGTCCTTGTGCAGGGGGACTGGTCTTGTCTCCGCCCCTCATGTAGTGGGTGGAGTCTGCTGGGCCCCTCCCACAGCTCTGCTCTCTGTCCTTGTGCAGGGGGACTGGTCTTGTCTCCGCCCCTCATGTAGTGGGTGGAGTCTGCTGGCCCCTCCCACAGCTCTGCTCTCTGTCCTTGTGCAGGGGGACTGGTCTTGTCTCCGCCCCTCATGTAGTGGGTGGAGTCTGCTGGGCCCCTCCCACAGCTCTTCTCTCTGTCCTTGTGCAGGGGGACTGGTCTTGTCTCCGCCCCGCATGTAGTGGGTGGAGTCTGCTGGGCCCCTCCCACAGCTCTGCTCTCTGTCCTTGTGCAGGGGGACTGGTCTTGTCTCCGCCCCTCATGTAGTGGGTGGAGTCTGCTGGGCCCCTCCCACAGCTCTTCTCTCTGTCCTTGTGCAGGGGGACTGGTCTTGTCTCCGCCCCTCATGTAGTGGGTGGAGTCTGCTGGGCCCCTCCCACAGCTCTGCTCTCTGTCCTTGTGCAGGGGGACTGGTCTTGTCTCCGCCCCTCATGTAGTGGGTGGAGTCTGCTGGGCCCCTCCCACAGCTCTTCTCTCTGTCCTTGTGCAGGGGGACTGGTCTTGTCTCCGCCCCTCATGTAGTGGGTGGAGTCTGCTGGGCCCCTCCCACAGCTCTGCTCTCTGTCCTTGTGCAGGGGGACTGGTCTTGTCTCCACCCCTCCTGTAGTTTTTATAGTGGGTGGAGTCTGCTTGGCCCCTCCCACAGCTCTGCTCTCTGTCCTTGTGCAGGGGGTCTGGTCTTGTCTCCGCCCCCTCCTGTAGTGGGTGGAGTCTGCTGGGCCCCTCCCACAGCTCTGCTCTCTGTCCTTGTGCAGGGGGACTGGTCTTGTCTCCGCCCCTCATGTAGTGGGTGGAGTCTGCTGGGCCCCTCCCACAGCTCTGCTCTCTGTCCTTGTGCAGGGGGACTGGTCTTGTCTCCGCCCCTCATGTAGTGGGTGGAGTCTGCTGGCCCCTCCCACAGCTCTGCTCTCTGTCCTTGTGCAGGGGGACTGGTCTTGTCTCCGCCCCTCATGTAGTGGGTGGAGTCTGCTGGGCCCCTCCCACAGCTCTTCTCTCTGTCCTTGTGCAGGGGGACTGGTCTTGTCTCCGCCCCGCATGTAGTGGGTGGAGTCTGCTGGGCCCCTCCCACAGCTCTGCTCTCTGTCCTTGTGCAGGGGGACTGGTCTTGTCTCCGCCCCGCATGTAGTGGGTGGAGTCTGCTGGGCCCCTCCCACAGCTCTGCTCTCTGTCCTTGTGCAGGGGGACTGGTCTTGTCTCCGCCCCTCATGTAGTGGGTGGAGTCTGCTGGGCCCCTCCCACAGCTCTTCTCTCTGTCCTTGTGCAGGGGGACTGGTCTTGTCTCCGCCCCGCATGTAGTGGGTGGAGTCTGCTGGCCCCTCCCACAGCTCTGCTCTCTGTCCTTGTGCAGGGGGACTGGTCTTGTCTCCGCCCCTCATGTAGTGGGTGGAGTCTGCTGGGCCCCTCCCACAGCTCTGCTCTCTGTCCTTGTGCAGGGGGACTGGTCTTGTCTCCGCCCCTCATGTAGTGGGTGGAGTCTGCTGGCCCCTCCCACAGCTCTGCTCTCTGTCCTTGTGCAGGGGGACTGGTCTTGTCTCCGCCCCTCATGTAGTGGGTGGAGTCTGCTGGGCCCCTCCCACAGCTCTGCTCTCTGTCCTTGTGCAGGGGGACTGGTCTTGTCTCCGCCCCTCATGTAGTGGGTGGAGTCTGCTGGCCCCTCCCACAGCTCTTCTCTCTGTCCTTGTGCAGGGGGACTGGTCTTGTCTCCGCCCCTCATGTAGTGGGTGGAGTCTGCTGGGCCCCTCCCACAGCTCTTCTCTCTGTCCTTGTGCAGGGGGACTGGTCTTGTCTCCGCCCCTCATGTAGTGGGTGGAGTCTGCTGGGCCCCTCCCACAGCTCTTCTCTCTGTCCTTGTGCAGGGGGACTGGTCTTGTCTCCGCCCCTCATGTAGTGGGTGGAGCCTGCTGGGCCCCTCCCACAGCTCTGCTCTCTGTCCTTGTGCAGGGGGACTGGTCTTGTCTCCGCCCCTCATGTAGTGGGGGGAGCCTGCTGGGCCCCTCCCACAGCTCTGCTCTCTGTCCTTGTGCAGGGGGACTGGTCTTGTCTCCGCCCCTCATCTAGTGGGTGGAGCCTGCTGGGCCCCTCCCACAGCTCTGCTCTCTGTCCTTGTGCAGGGGGACTGGTCTTGTCTCCGCCCCTCATGTAGTGGGTGGAGCCTTCTTGGCCCCTCCCACAGCTCTGCTCTCTGTCCTTGTGCATGGGGACTGGTCTTGTCTCCGCCCCTCATGTAGTGGGGGGAGCCTGCTGGGCCCCTCCCACAGCTCTGCTCTCTGTCCTTGTGCAGGGGGACTGGTCTTGTCTCCGCCCCTCATCTAGTGGGTGGAGCCTGCTGGGCCCCTCCCACAGCTCTGCTCTCTGTCCTTGTGCATGGGGACTGGTCTTGTCTCCGCCCCTCATGTAGTGGGGGGAGCCTGCTGGGCCCCTCCCACAGCTCTGCTCTCTGTCCTTGTGCAGGGGGACTGGTCTTGTCTCCGCCCCTCATGTAGTGGGTGGAGCCTTCTTGGCCCCTCCCACAGCTCTGCTCTCTGTCCTTGTGCATGGGGACTGGTCTTGTCTCCGCCCCTCATGTAGTGGGTGGAGTCTGCTTGGCCCCTCCCACAGCTCCGCCCTCTGCACAGGCTATGCACAGCCCAGTGATGATGTCACGGCTACTTTTACAAGGTAATATCTGGGTTTGCAGAGCGGATTTCTATCCTTTGTGGTTTTTGGGGAACATTGTTTTTTGTGCCCGGAGTTCAGCTTTAAATGCTCCGCACAAAACTGAGAGGAGGAGAGAGACAAGAAAGTAGAATGGGGAGTGTGATATCCAATCAGCAGGCTTGGAGGTGTGTCCTTGGCCAAGCTCTATGACAGTGGAGGTGTAGGACTTGGCTGTGCTGTTTGGTAGAGGTGCCCCGGATCACAAGACTGGCTGAGCAGAATCCCGGAACCATCATATATCTCCATCACGGCATTTGGCGCCCCTCCTCCTGCGTCTGGTCATGTGACCTCCTCCGATTGGTCGCTCTCCTCGCAGGTGACGCACGCCGGACTCTCTGGAAACAATGAGCGTTTTTTTTTTTCTGATGATTATTTCCGTTGCCCGGGAGACAAAGTGCTTCTATAAGATATAATTAATTATATGATTAGTGTCAGGACCGGCGATGAGTCATACGAGGCGATCGCTGCGCATATCGTCATGGCGACGACCCCGCCATCGGGCCCCTCGCATGGAAAATCTGCGATAGCGAGATAACGCTTCCTCGCCGCGCGACCAGACCGCCGCAATCCTTTAAAGGGCAACGCGCGACATAATCCTCGCCCTTTATGGGCGGGGGGGAGGGGGTGGTCAGCGCGACACCAAAGAGACGCCAATGCTGAACGCAGGAATGCGCTATTCTTAGCGCCTCCCGCCTCACCTATATCAGTGTGACGCCCGCATTCCTTTTCTTTCTTCTGTTTTCATCTGGTGATCCAGCCAGTAAGTCTGTTGTTTTTCTCACGCTCTCCTGCAGATGCAGCAGTTAGAGGGATGAGACAAACCACTGACCACTGACCGGGGTGCTGACAATGATCAGCTTTTATTCGTTGATGTAAAACCTTTATCCCAAAGGGAGCAAAACTTTTCCTGTAACGGATTATAAAGTGTGATCCGGGGGTTTGGCGTCATTTTGTTAGTGTAGCTAAATCTGCTAGTCCATCTAACACCCCCCCCCCAGACTGACAATGCTGCTGTCCACAGGTGCCACCTGTGCTCCTTCATCCAGAGTGGGGGCGCTCTAATACAGGAAGTGTGTTACAGGTGGGGGGGCGGAACATCCATTAGGGGCGCCGCCCCCCCTATCCATGTGTCCAGCCCTCTAATCGACATCCCGGGCGCCGGGCGCATGGATTCCAATGGGGGGGCGGGTTTGAAGCACGGGGGATGGGCTCGGGGTGTTTTAGTTTTTGTTTTGTTTCTATTTGTTTTCTGTAACTTTTCATTTTACTAAAATATGTTAAAAAAAATGAAATGCAATAAAAAAATAAAAAATCCATAAAATAAAATAAAAATCCCAAATAAAATACTGCGGATAGCGAGGGGGGAGGGGACATTTAGAGGTGCATTCAGAGCCGATCATTCATCGTCATTTTATGTGAATTCATTCGGCCCGAATGGTGCAAATCGAATAATATGATCTCTAGTATCTGAATGTGGAAAATACACGCGTTGGCCACTAGATGGCAATGAAGAGCAACACTAATTTCCTAATATAGTCAGCGCCACCTATTGGCCATATTGTGTGTTTTCTAATACTAGAGAATATATCCGGAGAAATGAGCTCTATCTATGAAGGGGGCGGAGTTAGGAAAGACAATTGGCGTAGTGGGCGGGGTGAGGACTGAGAAGGATAGAAATGAGCTCTATCTATGAAGGGGGCGGAGTTATGTATGATAATTAGGTAGTGGGCGGGGTGATGACTGAGAAGGATAGAAATAAGCTCTATGAAGGGGGCGGAGTTAGGTATAATTGGCGTAGTGGGCGGGATGAGGAATGAGAAGGATAGAAATGAGCTCTATGAAGGGGGCGGAGTTAGGGATGATAATTGGCGTAGTGGGCGGGATGAGGACTGAGAAGGATAGAAATGAGCTCTATGAAGGGGGCGGAGTTATGTATAATTGGCGTAGTGGGCGGGATGAGGAATGAGAAGGATAGAAATGAGCTCTATGAAGGGGGCGGAGTTAGGTATGATAATTGGCATAGTGGGCGGGATGAGGACTGAGAAGGATAGAAATGAGCTCTATCTATGAAGGGGGCGGAGTTAGGGATGACAATTGGCGTAGTGGGCGGGATGAGGAATGAGAAGGATAGAAATAAGCTCTATAAAGGGGGCGGAGTTAGGTATGATAATTGGCGTAGTGGGCGGGATGAGGACTGAGAAGGATAGAAATGAGCTCTATCTATGAAGGGGGCGGAGTTAGGGATGACAATTGGCGTAGTGGGCGGGATGAGGAATGAGAAGGATAGAAATGAGCTCTATAAAGGGGGCGGAGTTAGGTATGATAATTGGCGTAGTGGGTGGGGTGAGGTATGAGAAGGATAGAAATGAGCTCTATGAAGGGGGCGGAGTTAGGGATGATAATTGGCGTAGTGGGCGGGGTGAGGAATGAGAAGGATAGAAATGAGCTCTATGAAGGGGGCGGAGTTAGGTATGATAATTGGCGTAGTGGGCGGGATGAGGAATGAGAAGGATAGAAATGAGCTCTATCTATGAAGGGGGCGGAGTTATGTATGATAATTGGCGTAGTGGGTGGTGTGAGGTATGAGAAGGATAGAAATGAGCTCTATGAAGGGGGCGGAGTTAGGGATGACAATTGGCGTAGTGGGCGGGGTGAGGAATGAGAAGGATAGAAATGAGCTCTATGAAGGGGGCGGAGTTAGGTATGATAATTGGCGTAGTGGGCGGGATGAGGAATGAGAAGGATAGAAATGAGCTCTATCTATGAAGGGGGCGGAGTTATGTATGATAATTGGCGTAGTGGGTGGTGTGAGGTATGAGAAGGATAGAAATGAGCTCTATGAAGGGGGCGGAGTTAGGGATGACAATTGGCGTAGTGGGCGGGATGAGGACTGAGAAGGATAGAAATGAGCTCTATCTATGAAGGGGGCGGAGTTAGGGATGACAATTGTCGTAGTGGGCGGGATGAGGAATGAGAAGGATAGAAATGAGCTCTATGAAGGGGGCGGAGTTAGGTATGAGACTTGGCGTAGTGGGCGGGATGAGGAATTAGAAGGATAGAAATGAGCTCTATCTATGAAGGGGGCGGAGTTATGTATGATAATTGGCGTAGTGGGTGGGGTGAGGTATGAGAAGGATAGAAATGAGCTCTATGAAGGGGGCGGAGTTAGGGATGATAATTGGCGTAGTGGGCGGGGTGAGGAATGAGAAGGATAGAAATGAGCTCTATGAAGGGGGCGGAGTTAGGTATGAGACTTGGCGTAGTGGGCGGGATGAGGACTGAGAAGGATAGAAATGAGCTCTATGAAGGGGGCGGAGTTAGGTATGATAATTGGCATAGTGGGCGGGATGAGGACTGAGAAGGATAGAAATGAGCTCTATCTATGAAGGGGGCGGAGTTAGGGATGATAATTGGCGTAGTGGGCGGGATGAGGACTGAGAAGGATAGAAATGAGCTCTATGAAGGGGGCGGAGTTAGGGATGATAATTGGCGTAGTGGGCGGGGTGAGGTATGAGAAGGATAGAAATGAGCTCTATCTATGAAGGGGGCGGAGTTAGGGATGATAATTGGCGTAGTGGGCGGGATGAGGACTGAGAAGGATAGAAATGAGCTCTATCTATGAAGGGGGCGGAGTTATGTTTGATAATTGGCGTAGTGGGCGGGGTGAGGTATGAGAAGGATAGAAATGAGCTCTATCTATGAAGGGGGCGGAGTTAGGGATGACAATTGGCGTAGTGGGCGGGGTGAGGTATGAGAAGGATAGAAATGAGCTCTATCTATGAAAGGGGGCGGAGTTAGGGATGATAATTGGCGTAGTGGGCGGATGAGGACTGAGAAGGATAGAAATGAGCTCTATCTATAAAGGGGCGGAGTTAGGGATGACAATTGGCGTAGTGGGCGGGATGAGGACTCAGAAGGATAGAAATGATCTCTTTCTATGAAGGGGGCGGAGTTTGCATATATTGCGCTACATTCCGGCAGCGTCTGGTCCCTCCTCCTGGTAATAATTACTTTGTATCCAGTTTATTGATCTGATCACTGATATGTAACGTTGTATCTTCTGATCAGCATCCAATCAGATCATTCGATCAGCCGCACAGATTTTGGGGTGAAATCTCTGAATCGCGTCACCTGATGGCGTCTCCTTCACTCCGGGGAATTTATTTTCTTCCCATTCGCTCTTCATCGCCCTCATTTAGCGGTGATCAGTGCGAGGCGCGGACGCTCGCCGTAATGTATTCGCAGTCACTGCCGCCATCTCGCACGGCTCACAGATGTTAACACTCGGATGATGCGGAGCGTCACGTAGGCAGCGCCCACCAAAGGCCTGCAGGGCCGTAATGAAGACGATCGAACGTCACGGGCGCGGTGCGGAGCGGGCGCTCGCCGGACGCCTTGTCAGGACATAATTGCCTGGCTGGGATTCTACGGCGGCAGGAGAGGAGCTCGGCGGATTTTGCATAAATTAATCTAATTAATGACTAATGTGTTTTTAATGGCGTGACGAGCGCGACAAATAAAAATGGGATATTTCTGGCCGGTCGGAGTGTGCCGCTGAACGCATTATGGCCATTGTGCCGTAATTTGACGTCTTCAGCCGGCGATCGCCGAGCGTTGTATTACTATTCATCAGACGGCTGATTCATCGACCCCTCGCCACTTCCGAAATTAACGGAAAATTTCCCATTCATCAGACGCACCAACCAAACCATCTCGTCTCACGCCGCGCCGAATGATAAAACGCCAAAATCTAATACAAGAATTGAACCGTTACTCCGGCCTGATCAATATATTGGTTATGGTTGATGTCTGATCGGTTAAGTCACCAACTGGACTCCATCCCTGAACATTCCCGAAAAAATCCAAGGAACCGGTCACTGCGAGGAGAGGCGGGAACCGGTAAACGGGGCTTTATATGTGACGCCGAGAAATCACACCAAAATAAAAAATGGCAAAATGTTATTATGTAGCTGTATCCCAGCATGCAGCTAGAGCTCCGCCAACAAGACATGTGCGCTTCCTTTCATTCAGAATTAAAATACAGACTCATTTTTGTTTTTCGAAAATTTGGATGTATCCGAATCTCCGAATTAGAATAGTACCGAATTTAAACAAATCCGAAATAACGAAAAAAAATTTGAACGAAATTCAAATTCGAATCCTTTTCAAATTCAAATAGTTTTCAAATTTGAATTCAAAAGCTTTTCGAATTCGAATCGTTTTTGAATTCAAATAGTTTTCCAATTTCCAGTTTTCTAATCACTTTGAATTTTTCAAATTCGAATTCGGATCAATTCGAAAAGTTTTCGAATCAATTTTGAATAGTTTTTTCAAATTCGAATAAGATGTATACCTCTCCAGGTACAAATACCAAGACCTCACCTCCCCTGCTCAGCCTGGGGGCTGGCTCTGTGTATAAAGCACGTGCAATAGAGGAAAAAATAGTTTTTTTTCTGTTCTATTCCTTTATTTTTTATTTTATTTTATTCTCTTTGGAAATTGGAAAACGATTTGAATTCGAAAACTTTTCGAATTGGAGCATTTTTTTCGAATTGGAAAACTATTCGCATGACTATGTCAGGTCACCTGAGGCCAGGTGACAGATGCACACCGTTGGGGTCCGGAGTGCACCGCTAAGGTAGTGGACCCTATGGCTGACTGCTGCGGATGGAACTCTGGGTGGTTAAGGCAGGCAGGTCCACTGGAGCACCAACAGGGATCCCACAGGGAGATAGAGCCCAAGATTCCCCAGGGCCCGGAGTCTAAGAGCCAGCAGGTGTTCACTAGAGCCTCTAGTGGTGAGGATGGACTGCGCTGCAACTGGCTCCAGGTCGCGGCCCCCAGAGTCTCTCAGCTCACGCTCACAGTAGGCTACAGGAGGATAAAGGGGAAGCAGCAGACCAGGATAACAAGAGATAGTGAGGGGATAAGCCAAAGGTCGGGGCGACTAGCAGACAAGGATAAACAAAGGACAAGCCAAAGGTCAGGGTCACAAGCAGGCAGGGATAGTCAAGAACAAGCCAAGATCGGTAACACAGAGACAGACGTAGAGCACACGGCAAGCAGGAACTCAAACACACAATAGCTTAACAAACAATGTTGATCAGACCGGCTGGCTTGCAGTGCACAGGTTAATATAGAGTTCCCTGATAGGGCCTGGGGTGGGGCCATGCTGGGAGGAGAGATTACTTAAGCAGCCAGGTGAGAGTGTCTGGCCTCTAAAGCAGAACACATGGAGGAGGGGTAAGCTTACAGACAAACATTACTGCATAACCATGACAGACTATGACTAAGCACCAAGGGGTGTGAAACGCGTTAGCTGATTCATCCACTGTCCTTCATTGCTGTATGGACTGATTTTATTGAATAAAGACATTTTTCAGTGGAGTGCGGCTGTTCCGAATTTCCTCCATTGCATGTGCTCTATACACAGAGCCAGCCCCCAGGCTGTGCAGGGGAGGTGAGGTCTTGGTATTTGTACCTGGAGCGGTATACATCTTATTCGAATTTGAAAACCATTCAAAACGGATTCGAAAACTTTTCGAATCGATCCAAATTCAAAAAATTCTAATTGATTCGAAAACAAATAAACAAAACAAAATTTATTCGAAAACTTTTCGAATCGATCTGAATCCGAAAAATTCAAATTGATTCGAAAACGAATAAACTACATGAATTAAGCCAATGAAACAAATTTAACTAAAGAAATTTTATGTAAATAACGAAACAAAACAAAAGAAGTTTTTTCATTCTGCACAGGTCTACCGCCTACAGCCGGTGTCGGCCCCACAACGTTTTCAAGAGAAAATCCACAAAGGAAATGGGGAAGGAAAGAGCCGCGGGGCACCAGGAGGGGAAGCACATAAATGTAGATAAAATCGAGTCTTTTTTATTTCGATCTTCTAGTCGTAGTTTCGGGAAGTTTTCTCTTTCAGTGTTTCCTATTTGTGTGATTTATACGGAAGACGATTGGCCGGTGATGAGCGCTGTTTCCCAAATTGCCCCGAATTTCCACATCTCTGATCAGGTCTGTATTGTTGAAGTGGAAATAAAGTCGATGAATTCAGGCTGAGAATTCCAGAATGTTGGCAGCGCGTTCCGCCTGCGAGGAGAGACACGTGTGTCGGCGCCGAAAGGGGTGGAGCAAGAAGAGGGAATATGAAGGCGGGGACCCGGCTCTCTGGGAGCAGCCAATCATACTGTCCCATGAATAGGTCCATGCACACTGACAGGTCCTCTTTAATCTGCTTCAATACCGGGGGGGGCACTCCCCCCCCCTCCTGCCCAGGACAGTTTTCAGCTTTCAGCGCTCTCACCCTTTGAATGACAATTGCGCGGTCATGTGACACTGTACACCAACTACATTTTTATCATTTTCTTCCCACAAATAGAGATTTCTTTTGGTGGTATTTGATCACCTCTGCGGTTTTTATTTATTGCTAAACAAACGAAAAAATACCCAAATTTTTGAAAAAAAAAAAGTTTTTCTCAGTTTCTGTCATAAAATTTTGTTTTCCCCTTCACTGACGGGCACTAATGAGGTGGCACTGATGAGGCGGCACTGATGAGGTGGCACTGATATGTAGAATTGATGGGCACTGACAGGCGGCACTGATATGCAGCACTGATGGGCACTGATAGGTGACACTGATGGGCGCTGACAGGCGGCACTGATGGTCACTGACAGGCGGCACTGATATGCAGCACTGATGGGCACTGATAGGCAGCACTGATGGGCGTTGACAGGCGGCACTGATATGCAGCACTCATGGGCACTGACAGGCGGCACTGATGGGCACTGATAGGCGGCACTGATAGGCGGTACTGATGATGAGGTACTGATGTGTTACTGACAGGTGTTACTGCTGGGCACTGATTGGCACTGTGGTGGGCTCTGATTGGCACTGTGGTGGGCACTGATTGGCACTGTGGTGGGCTCTGATTTGCACTGTGGTGGGCACTGATTGGCACTGTGGTGGGCTCTGATTGGCACTGTGGTGGGCACTGGCTGTCTTTTATTATGGAGACACTGCTGGGCACTGATTAGCACTGTGGTGGGCACTGGCTGTCTTTTATTATGGGGACACTGCTGGGCACTGATTGGCACTGTGGTGGGCACTGGCTGTCTTTTATTATGGGGACACTGCTGGGCACTGATTGGCACTGTGGTGGGCTCTGATTGGCACTGTGGTGGGCTCTTATTGGCACTGTGGTGGGCTCTGATTGGCACTGTGGTGGGCTCTGATTGGCAGTGTAGTGGGCTCTGATTGGCACTGTGGTGGGCTCTTATTGGCACTGTGGTGGGCACTGATTGGCACTGTGGTGGGCTCTGATTGGCACTGTGGTGGGCTCTGATTGGCAGTGTAGTGGGCTCTGATTGGCACTGTGGTGGGCTCTTATTGGCACTGTGGTGGGCACTGATTGGCACTGTGGTAGGCACTGGCTGTCTTTTATTATGGGGACACTGCTGGGCACTGATTGGCACTGTGGTGGGCTCTGATTGGCACTGTGGTGGGCTCTTATTGGCACTGTGGTGGGCTATGATTGGCACTGTGGTGGGCTCTGATTGGCAGTGTAGTGGGCTCTGATTGGCACTGTGGTGGGCTCTTATTGGCACTGTGGTGGGCACTGATTGGCACTGTGGTGGGCTCTGATTGGCACTGTGGTGGGCTCTGATTGGCAGTGTAGTGGGCTCTGATTGGCACTGTGGCGGGCTCTTATTGGCACTGTGGTGGGCACTGATTGGCACTGTGGTGGGCACTGGCTGTCTTTTATTATGGGGACACTGCTGGGCACTGATTGGCACTGTGGTGGGCTCTGATTGGCAGTGTAGTGGGCTCTGATTGGCACTGTGGTGGGCTCTGATTGGCACTGTGGTGGGCACTAACTGTCTTTTATTATGGGGACACTGCTGGGCACTTATTGGCATGTGATTGGCACATCTGAGGGGGCTGTGCTGATAATCAATGTGCTGATTATCAGCACAGACCCCTCCCAACCTCTGACAGGGAGAGCCGCCGATCGGAGGCTCCTCATCACGATCGGAGATGCAGAGAATGACACGCCACACTCGCGATCGCCACGCTGTTCACCCACAGGGGCGCGCCGGCATGTTATCATATGACGCCCAGTCAGGATAACAGAACCACTTCCCGGACTTCAATATGCTATAGGCCGGGTGGGAAGGGGTTAATCTGCTTCAACTAAAAGTATCCTCAGGAGAAGGGTGGAGCCTGGACGGCGTGGGCCGCGGTACATTTGGCATGTCCTGCACTGAGGGATTATGGGGCTTTTATCCTTCATCAGCTGTGTGGGAGGAGTCAGGTGTGTCCTATAGGAGGGGTGACAAGCAAAGTCCAGGGATTTCGTGAACCCAACAAGAAGTCCGCAAACCCCAAACCTATAACTGAGCCCCACTGAAGTCACCTCTACCAACAAAACTGCCAGGGCAGGGAGGGGGCGCCTGCAGATAAAAGCAAACTGTGCAGCATTGACCGAAGGTGAATAATACTTCTGCATAACCAAATCTCAGGGTGACTACCGCCAGCTGCAAACACACAATTCGGATTGGGGACACTGCAGCTTAACCGCTTGCCGACCGCCGCACGCATGTATACGTCGACAGAATGGCACGGACGGGCAGATGGGCGTACAGGTACGTCCCCTTTAAATTTGCCTCCAGGGGTTCGCGCCGCGCTCCGTGCCCGCGGGACCCATGGACTCGATGTCTGCCGGGGTCCCGCGATCGTCTCACGGAGCTGAAGAATGGGGAGATGTCAGTGTAAACACAACATCTCCCCGTTCTGCCTAGTGACAGGTCACTGATCGTCTGTTCCCTCTCATCGGGAGCAGCGATCAGTGATGTGTCACTCGTAGCCACGCCCCCTAACAGTAAGAATCACTCCCTAGGACACATTTAACCCCTTCAGTGCCACCTAGTGGTTAACCCCTTCACTGCCAGTGTCATTTTTACAGTAATCAGTGCATTTTTATAGCACTGATGTCACGGGCCGGGCAGGCGACTATAGAGGAGGCAGGAGGTGGATCCACTGTACCAGAGAGGGGATGGTACGAATCACACCGAGGGACCGGTTCTAAGCAGCTACCGGTTTTCACCAGAGCCCGCCGCAAGGCAGGATGGACTTGCTGCGGCGGTAGCAACCAGGTCGTGTCCCCCAGTAGCGACTCCACCTCTCTGGCGGCTGAGGCTGGTGCGGTACAAAAAGGACTAGGCAGAGGCAAGGTCAGACGTAGCAAAGGTCAGGGCAGGCGGCAATGGTTCGTGGTCAGAGACAAAGGCAGAAGGTCAGGTACACAGGCAAGGTAAACTCAAAATACTTCCGCAAGGTACTAGGACAACAAGATCCGGCAAAGACAGGAAGGGGAAGTGGGTTTAAATAGGTTTTGGGTAGTGGAACCGTAATTGGACCGGGCACCAATCAATGGTGCACTGGCCCTTTAAATTTTAGAAGACCGGCGCGCGCGCGCCCTAGAACACAGCGGGGCCGCGCGCGCCGGGAGGAAGCAGGAAGAGGAAGGTAAGTGGAGAGGAGAGCGGAGCAGCGCCCACGGCCAGGGGGGCTGGCCGGAGCGCCGCAGAGGGGACGACGCCATGAGTGCTCCGGGCTGGATGGGACACCCGGAGCACTCGGCGTTACAGTACCCCCCCCTTAGGTCTCCCCCTTTTCTTGGAGCCCAAGAAACTACGGATGAGCTCTTTGTCTAAAATGTTGGTCTCAGGCTCCCAGGATCTCTCTTCAGGACCACAGTTCTCCCAATCAACTAAAAATATTTTTTTACCTCGGACGACCTTGGAGGCGAGGATATCTTTCACCGAAAAGACATCGGAGGAACCAGAGACCGGAGCAGGAGCGGTGACCTTGGGGGAAAATCGGTTAAGAATGAGGGGTTTAAGGAGAGACACGTGAAAAGAGTTGGGGATGCGAAGAGAAGGAGGAAGATGGAGTTTGTAAGAGACAGAATTGATTTGGTTTTTGACTTTATAAGGACCGAGGTAACGAGGGCCCAGCTTGTAGCTAGGTACCCGAAACCGAACATATTTGGAGGAGAGCCACACTTTGTCACCAGGGAGATAGACAGGGGGAATTCTTCTCTTTTTATCTGCATGTCTCTTCATGCGGGCAGAGGCCAGTGATAGCGAGTTTTGAGTCTCTTTCCAGATAGAGGAAAAGTCCCGGGTTAATTCATCCACGGCAGGAACTCCAGAAGAAGTGGGAATGGGGAGGGGGGGGCAAAGGGTGGCGGCCGTAGACCACAAAGAAAGGTGATTTGGAGGACGATTCAGAGTTCTTGAAATTGTATGAGCATTCCGCCCAGGGCAATAGGTCGACCCAATCGTCTTGACGGGCGGAGACAAAATGTCGTAAGTAGTCACCAAGGACCTGGTTAACTCTCTCCACCTGTCCATTGGATTGCGGGTGATAAGCAGAAGAAAAATTCAATTTAATCTTAAGTTGAGTACAGAGAGCTCTCCAAAATTTTGAGATAAATTGAACGCCTCTATCCGAGACGATATGTGAGGGAAGGCCATGGAGACGGAAAATTTGAAGAAAAAAGTGCTTCGCCAACTGAGGTGCAGTAGGCAGACCAGGAAGAGGGACAAAATGAGCCATTTTCGAAAAGCGGTCAACGACCACCCAGATGACAGTGTTACCATGAGACAACGGAAGGTCCGTGATGAAATCCATGGCAATGTGGGACCATGGTAGTTCAGGCACCGGTAGAGGAAGGAGAAGACCTGCAGGCTTCAGGCGTGGAGTTTTGTCACGTGCACAGATAGTGCAGGCTCGTACAAAGTCAGTCATATCTCTTTCCTGGGTAGGCCACCAATAGTGTCTGGCCAACAATTGTAAGGATTTTTTGATCCCAGCATGGCCGGCTAGATGGGAGGAATGGCCCCACCTAAGTATCTGGAGACGAAGGCCTGGAGGAACGAAAGTTTTTCCTGGAGGGACTGGCACCAGAGCAGCGGGAGCAGAGGAAATCAGGCACTCAGGGGGTACGATGTGTTGTGGGGGGTTTCCGGTTTCGGAGGCATCAGAGGAACGGGACAAGGCATCCGCCCTGACATTCTTGTCTGCGGGACGAAAATGGATCTGAAAATTGAACCGGGCAAAGAACAATGACCACCTGGCCTGGCGAGGATTCAAGCGCTGAGCGGACTGAAGGTAGGACAAATTCTTATGGTCAGTGTAGATGGAGATGGGGTGAAGAGAACCTTCTAGGAGATGTCTCCACTCTTCTAATGCCAACTTGATGGCCAACAGTTCACGGTCACCTATGGAATAGTTCTTTTCAGGAGGGGAGAAGGTTTTAGAGAAAAAACCACACGTGACGTTTCCTCCTTTAGCATTTCTTTGAAGAAGAACGGCTCCGGCTCCTACCAAGGAGGCGTCAACTTCAAGGAAGAACGGCTTAGTGGGGTCTGGTCGAGATAGAACAGGTGCCGAAGAGAAGGCGGTTTTTAGGTGAGTAAAGGCTTCTTCCGCCTGAGGTGGCCAGGACCTTGGATTCGCGTTTTTCTTAGTCAGCGCCACTATCGGTGCAACGATGGTGGAGAAGTGGGGTATGAACTGGCGATAGTAGTTGGCGAATCCAAGGAAGCGCTGGATAGCACGGAGTCCAGAGGGACGTGGCCAATCTAAGACTGCGGAAAGCTTGTCAGGATCCATTTGAAGACCTTGTCCTGAAACCAGATAACCTAGGAAAGGAAGGCTGCTACACTCAAAAAGGCATTTTTCAAATTTAGCGTAAAGATGATTTACACGGAGGCGCTGGAGTACTTGACGGACATGGAGCCGATGTTCCTCAAGGTTGGTAGAGAAAATTAGGATGTCGTCAAGATAGACAACCACACAGGTATATAGTATGTCCCGAAAGATTTCATTGACAAAATCCTGAAAGACTGCAGGGGCGTTGCAAAGTCCAAAAGGCATGACGAGATATTCGAAGTGGCCGTCTCTGGTGTTAAATGCGGTTTTCCATTCATCTCCTTTACGGATTCTGATGAGGTTATAAGCGCCCCTGAGGTCTAATTTTGAAAAAACCTTTGCTCCGCGCAGACGGTCAAAGAGCTCCGAGATGAGAGGCAGAGGGTAGCGATTTTTAACAGTGATCTTATTAAGACCACGATAGTCTATGCAAGGGCGTAGTGAACCATCCTTCTTGGTAACGAAGAAGAACCCCGCTCCGGCTGGGGGGGATGATTTCCTAATAAACCCTCTCTTGAGGTTCTCCTGTATGTAATCGGACATGGCCTTGGTTTCGGGAGAGGAGAGAGGGTAAATTCTGCCACGGGGTGGTGTAGTACCTGGGAGCAAGTCAATGGGGCAGTCGTAGGGTCTATGTGGAGGTAAGACCTCCGCCTGTTTTTTGCAAAAAACATCGGAAAAGTCCTGATAGGCCTTGGGAAGGCCAGGCAAAGGAGTAGAAACGGGAATTCGACTGGTAGGTATAGACTTAAGACAATGCTTGTGGCAGGAATAGCCCCAGGATTTGATGTCTCCCGTGGTCCAGTCGAGGGTAGGAGAATGACGCTGGAGCCAGGGTAGGCCAAGAAGGATGTCAGAAGTACAGTTCGGCAAAACAAAGAATTCAATCTTTTCTTGGTGAAGGACCCCAACGGACATGAGCAGGGGTTCGGTGCGGTAACGCACGGTACAATCCAGATTCTCTCCATTTACGGAGGAAATGAAGAAGGATCTGATGAGACGGATAACAGGAATGTTGAACCTGTTGATGAAGGAGGCTTCAATAAAGTTTCCTGCAGAACCGGAGTCCAGGAAGGCCACCGCAGAGAAGGGGGAGCCGGCAGAAGGAGAGATCCGCACAGGAATAGTCAGACGTGGAGAGGAAGAATTCACACCTAGTAACGCCTCTCCCACGCTCACTAGGTGCGAGCGTTTCCCAGACGTGGAGGACGAATGGGGCAGTCCTTTAGGAAATGTTCAGAGCTCGCACAATAGAGGCATAAGTTCTCATTCCTACGGCGAGACCTTTCTTGCAGGGTCAGACGAGATCGGTCGACTTGCATGGCCTCCTCGACAGGAGGCATGGTATCAGGATGCGTAGGATTCAGGAAGAGAGGAGCCAGGCGTGGATAACGCCTGGTACGAACAAGATCTTTCTCCCGGCGAAGCTCTTGGCGTCTTTCAACGTAGCGGATGTCAATGCGGGTAGCTAAGTGGATAAGCTCTGTCAGGGTGGAGGGTATGTCTCGTGCGGCCAGAGAGTCCTTGATGTGGCCGGATAAGCCTTTCTTGAAGGTTGCGCAGAGAGCCTCATTATTCCAGGCTAGCTCTGAGGCCAGTGTGCGGAACTGTATGGCATATTCGCCCACAGAGGAGTTTCCTTGGACCAGGTTAAGCAGGGCGGTTTCAGCGGATGATGCTCGGGCTGGTTCCTCAAAAACGCTACGAACCTCAGCAAGGAAGGACTGAACGGTGGCTGTAGCAGGGTCATTGCGGTCCCAGAGTGGCGTGGCCCAGGCCAAGGCCTTCCCAGACAACAGACAGACCACAAATGCCACCTTAGAGCGTTCTGTGGAAAACTGGTCTGACATCATTTCAAGATGCAGGGCACATTAAGACAAGAATCCCTGGCACATCTTAGAATCCCCGTCAAATTTCTCCGGAAGAGACAAGCGGATCTTTGAACTAGACGCGGCTGCTCGGAGAGGAGGAGATGCTGGAGCTTGTCGCGGCAGACGCTGCTGGACCATGGCGGTCAACTGCGCCAGCTGCTGTCCTTGTTGGGCAATCAATTGCGACTGCTGGGCAACCACGGTAGTGAGATCAGCGAGATTGGGCAGCGGCACCTCAGCGGCATCCATGGCCGGATCTACTGTCACGGGCCGGGCAGGCGACTATAGAGGAGGCAGGAGGTGGATCCACTGTACCAGAGAGGGGATGGTACGAATCACACCGAGGGACCGGTTCTAAGCAGCTACCGGTTTTCACCAGAGCCCGCCGCAAGGCAGGATGGACTTGCTGCGGCGGTAGCAACCAGGTCGTGTCCCCCAGTAGCGACTCCACCTCTCTGGCGGCTGAGGCTGGTGCGGTACAAAAAGGACTAGGCAGAGGCAAGGTCAGACGTAGCAAAGGTCAGGGCAGGCGGCAATGGTTCGTGGTCAGAGACAAAGGCAGAAGGTCAGGTACACAGGCAAGGTAAACTCAAAATACTTCCGCAAGGTACTAGGACAACAAGATCCGGCAAAGACAGGAAGGGGAAGTGGGTTTAAATAGGTTTTGGGTAGTGGAACCGTAATTGGACCGGGCACCAATCAATGGTGCACTGGCCCTTTAAATTTTAGAAGACCGGCGCGCGCGCGCCCTAGAACACAGCGGGGCCGCGCGCGCCGGGAGGAAGCAGGAAGAGGAAGGTAAGTGGAGAGGAGAGCGGAGCAGCGCCCACGGCCAGGGGGGCTGGCCGGAGCGCCGCAGAGGGGACGACGCCGTGAGTGCTCCGGGCTGGATGGGACACCCGGAGCACTCGGCGTTACAACTGATCGCTGTATAAATGACAATGGTCCAAAAATAGCGCCAAAAGTGTCCGATGTGTCCGCCATAATGTCGCAGTCACAATAAAAATCGCTGATCACCGCCATTACTAGTAAAAAAAAAATATTAATAAAAATGCCATAAAAACTATCCCCTATTTTGTAGATACTATAACTTTTGCGCAAACCAATCAATAAACGCTTATTGCAATTTTTTAACCAAAAATATGTAGAAGAATACGTATCGGACTAAACTGAGGAAAAAATATTTTTTATATATTTTTTGGGGATATTTATGATAACAAAAAGTAAAAAATATTGCATTTTTTTTCAAAATTGTCGCTCTATTTTTGTTTATAGCGCAAAAAATAAAAACCGCAGAGGTGATCAAATACCATCAAAAGAAAGCTCTATTTGTGGGGAAAAAAAAAGGACGTCAATTTTGTTTGGGAGCCACGTCACAGGACTGCGCAATTGTCAGTTAAAGCGACACAGTGCCAAATCGCAAAAAGTGGCCTGGTCTTTGGCCAGCCAAATGGTCCGGGGCTGAAGTGGTTAAATGGTCCAGGCTGAAGTGGTTAAATGGTCTGGGGCTGAAGTGGTTAAATGGTCTGGGGCTGAAGTGATTAAATGGTCCGGGGCTGAAGTGATTAAATGGTCCGGGGCTGAAGTGGTTAAATGGTCCGGGGCTGAAGTGGTTAAATGGTCCAGGGCTGAAGTGGTTAAATGGTCCAGGGCTAAAGTGGTTAAATGGTCCGGGGCTGAAGTGGTTAAATGGTCCGGGGCTGAAGTGGTTAAATGGTCCGGGGCTGAAGTGATTAAATGGTCCGGGGCTGAAGTGGTTAAATGGTCCGGGGCTGAAGTGGTTAAATGGCCTGGGGCTGAAGTGGTTAAATGGTCCGGGGCTGAAGTGGTTAAATGGTCCGGGGCTGAAGTGGTTAAATGGTCCGGGGCTGAAGTGGTTAAATGGTCTGGGGCTGAAGTTGTTAAATGGTCCGGGGCTGAAGTGGTTAAATGGTCCGGGGCTGAAGTGGTTAAATGGTCCGGGGCTGAAGTGGTTAAATGGTCCGGGGCTGAAGTGGGTAAATGGTCCGGGGCTGAAGTGGTTAAAGAGATTTAAGTGGTCAAAAGATTCGATTGTTCAGGTTTTGATAATCACAGACCTGAGAATTTCATCCTTCTCCACAGAGCAATGCGGTGCTGACATCTGGGAAAGGTGATCGATCGCACAATGCAGGGAAACCCATTCATCACGTAATAGCGGACGTTTGGTGGATTCCGCTGCATCACATTCACCATCTGAGCGATACGTGAGAAGGGCGCCCGGGGGCCGGCCCCAGAGGACCACCGGGGAGAGGACAGATGATAAGTGGGAGGATGAGAGTGTCTATGGAGGCCCCGAGGGGGGTTGTGGGTGAAAGGGGGAGGGGGGGAGCGTCATCCAGATCCAGATGGCACAAACGTTTCCTGAACAGAAATAAGGAATGACCCCGAGTCACGAATCCTTCTCATTGGATGATTTCTAGCATTCGTCCATCCCCAACAAGACCAGTCAGTGATGTCATCACACATGTATGCCGTCACCTAGATATACTTACCTGCCTGTCAGTGGCCCTCACTGTCTGCTCCTGGCTCCTAGCGGTGGCTTGCGTCCTGGTTGCTAGGCAACCTTTCCTGACTTCATTGTCAGCTGCAGGGTAACGAGTCTGGCTACATGAACCCCTAGCTCTGGGCGGGTCCGTGGTATTTAAAGTACATCAGCCCTGCCCCTGTGCTTGTGATAGCTGCCTGCTCCCTACCTTGACCTTTGCTACATTACTGCACACATCTGCTGTCTGCTGCCTGTCCCGACCTTTGCTACATTACTGGTTACCTCAATTGCCTGCTACCTTCCCTGACCATTGCTATGTTCTCAGATTCCTCTACTGTCTGCTTCCTGCCCTGACCTTTGCTATCTTACTTGAAACCTCTGTAGCGCTGGTATTTTTGCCTATTAATGCTTTATAATGTAAGTCTATGAGCAGTGTCATAGCTTAGTATTTGGCACCATCTAGTGGCCAATACAAGAAATGGACTCTAAGTATTTTCCTTTTATATAGCACTAGAGATACAACAGGAAATGACTGTTCTGTTTACATTTTTGATATGACCTACTTACCCAGAATGCCAGGTGACCTACCCATGAACACTCAGTACTGAATGGCATGCTGGGTAGGATATAAAAAGGCCCAGCGCGGCCATCTTAGGTCTCTTCTGGACGCATGGCCTGCCTGTAAGGACCTGTGAGGAGGTCTCCAGAGAGTGCAGCCTACTGCCACTGCGGAACGGAACATTTAAAGACTCTGCCATTCATCTGATCGTTGGAGAAACTGAGTGACCGGATCGGGAAGGATTCAGAGACATCTGTTGGAGCCATCAGAGGGTCCGGTTCTTCTTGAGGAGCGGTGTGAAGGCAGCCGCCCGGTGAGAAGCAAGACTGTGACCAGCGGAGCGGAGCTGTTCCATCCCTTCACGCCCAGTTTGGTGAGAGGTCTGTTGCCCACAGTTTCTTACGCACTTGCATACACTTAGACTTCAACACAGTGTTGCTGGGACCTGTAGTCCCACGGAGGAGAATATAATAAAGACTGAGTTTAAGCAGGCCTCAAGCCTATCCTTCACTTCACTTTAACACTGTGTTATTCCTGAGCAATTACACCCGAGGTAATTACCAGTGGATCACACTACAGGAGCAGTTCCAATATTCATCTCAAGTTAACCCTTGTTATTCCACTGTTGGATTACAAATTGTTACAAACTCAAATAGCTAGCAGAAGAAAGAAGATCAAAGACTGCATCTTGTATGGCAAGGCCTTGCACCTTTATTAAAGTAGGGGGGGCTCCCTTGTAGTTGTGTTGTACCATATTTATCATTTGTATTTCTGTATTCACCAGAGTGTGCTGGAATTGGGAAGGTGCCCAGAGTAAGGAGTAATCACTCTGAGCACTAGTCCCAATTGGAGCCACATGATCAGAGGTCACCTAGGATAACTGTTCAGATACAATCTCTTGTGTGTACCTACTGTGCTGTTACGTTATGTTTATGTGACAGTGCAACTGCTGAAATGATTACTTTACACTAACTTTAGTAAAAATACGTTTTTGGTTAAGTACTTTGTTGCTCTATCACCAACACCAACATCAACCCCTCATCCCAACTGTGAAGTATGGTGGTGGGGGCATCATGGTTTAGGGCTGCTTTGCTGCGTCAGGGCCTGGACGGATTGCTATCATCGAAGGAAAAATGAATTCCCAAGTTTATCAAGACATTTTGCAGGAGAACTTAAGGTCATCTGTCCACCAGCTGAAGCTCAACAGAAGATGGGTGTTGCAACAGGACAACGACCCAAAGAATAGAAGTAATTCAACAACAGAATGGCTTAAACAGAAGAAAATACGCCTTCTGGAGTGGCCCAGTCAGAGTCCTGACCTCAACCCCATTGAGATGCTGTGGCATGACCTCAAGAAAGCGATTCACACCAGACATCCCAAGAATATTGCTGAACGGAAACAGTTCTGTAAAGAGGAATGGTGAAGAATGACTTCTGATCGTTGTACCCGTCTGATCTGCGACTACAGGAAACGTTTGGATGAAGTTACTGCTGCCAAAGGAGGTTCAACCAGTTATTAAATCCAAGGGTTCACATACTTTTTCCACCTGCACTGTGAATGTTTACATGGTGTGTTCAATAAAAACCTGGTAACATTTCATTCTTTGTGTTATTAGTCTCAGCAGAAGACTGTGATTGTCTATTGTTGTGACTTAGATGAAGATCAGATCACATTTTATGACCAATTTGTGCCGAAATCCATATCATTCCAAACGGGTTCACATACTTTTATTGCAACTGTATACTGTTACTATATTGTATATTGTGGGGTTATCCTTCACCATTAGCTCCACACCAACATTGCACCACAGCTGTGTCAAGGGGATTGAGCCAAGTTATTGGGGGGTAAAAGCAGAGTACAGGCCCAATCAAATTCAGCAGCTCCTTCGGGGGTCAGTGCTACACCTCTATTGCCAGCTATGCTATTTTCTCTGATCCCTTTACTGTCTGCTGCCTGCCCTGACCTTTGTTACATTATCTTTACCTTTGCTTCCTGCCCCGACCTTTGTTACATTATCTTTACCTTTGCTGCCTGCCCCGACCTTTGTTACATTATCTTTACCTTTGCTGCCTGCCCCGACCTTTGTTACATTATCTTTACCTTTGCTTCCTGCCCCGACCTTTGTTACATTATATTTACCTTTGCTGCCTGCCCCGACCTTTGTTACATTATCTTTATCTTTGCTTCCTGCCCCGACCTTTGCTATCTTACTGTATAACTTTACTGCCAGCTTTGCTATATTCTCAATGTCAGATTCCTCTACTGTCTGCTGCCTGCCCTGACCTTTTCTACATTCACAGTTAATGCCTGCTGCCAGCCGCCAGTCCTGACTCCTGCAGAGTGCCTTCCGTCTTCTTTCTCCCATCGCTGAATGGTCTACCTCTTCCTATTGTGGGTCGGCTAGTGACATTCTACAGCCAGAGTACAATGTTTGGTGTATTAACAAGGAACTTGACTTCCCCTTTACAATGTTCTTTTCATCCTCATACCCCGTCCCTTGGATTTTCCACAAAAAACATCCTCACCCGCCCAGGGAATCCAGCGTCGTTCAGTGTAAGCTTAGGCTCCGCCTCAGCACTCCAGGCTCCCTACCAACATCTTCTCATCTGACATCATCGGGGGCCAGCTGACTCTTCTTGGTTCTTGTAGCCAACCCCCGATGATGTGCCAACCCTCAATGATGTGCCAACCCCCGATGATGTGCCAACCCCCGATGATGTGCTGTCAACCGCAAGAGGCTGCATGTGAATTGTTGCGGAGACTGAGTGAAGCCTCCTGGGATGTGTGATGTTGGTATCTGTGTCGGAACGTCCCACACTCCTCTTCCCTCAGTATATCGCTTTCTAAGTCCTGGAACACAAGACCAATGGATCTGGCTATAGTAACCCCCATAGGACCAGACAACACCAGTCTTGGAGTACATTAGGAATAGCCTCTTTATTTGAGATCTCACACACATATATACACAAGGATGACAATACAAACTGTAACCAGAAACCTAATTAACATGAGCTAATTATCTAATCCTTAAACCAGCCGATGTGACTCCGTGCCCCCCTGGCCATTGCTGTGATAAATCAGGATTTCACTACAGGTCAGACTTGTTGTCACCGAGCTTCACACAGAAGATGATACATTATCATAAGTACAACATAGGACACCTTCACACAATAGCAGGAGCTCCAGCAGGAGTCGGCCCGTCTCCTGCATTGTACAGAGGCCAATGTGATCGGCTCTCTCAACTAACATGTTGAGTTCAGAATCAAACAAACCAAGAATAGTCTTTACATCTATCCTGGGAGATATTGTGGATAAATATCACTGTCCCATTTTAAGTAATCCAAGATATATTTTCTCAGTCACCCTGTGCCCCTAATAGACACAGGGTGACTTAGACATAAGAGGTGCATGGGGATCTGAAACAAGAGTTTCCCAACCTTTCCAAGGGATTCTGGGTTCCACGGGCCCTCCCATCAAAGTATCCCATGAGGCTTTAAGGGCTATGGTCAATCACAAAGGAGGTGAAGGTTTAGGTCCCACAGAAAAGATACTTAGCCCCCAACTCTCTCAAAAAAAATTGTTGATGGGTGAGGAAAAAAATGGTGGCAAGTGAAAGAAGAGGGAAAAGGACTGATTTAAGTCTCGGGAGCAATCTAGTACCAGTAGACCTGCGGGAGGGATGGCTGCTAAAGGTGGAGCTACACTCACCCGATAATTACTGACGTGAGTGTCCGGACCTTACTACAGACATGACTGATTTATAGAAGTACGTTCAATGCACCGGTGTATACAAGTGCCCCCTGTCTACATTTTTATAAAAAAATGGTTTTGAACTAAGTGTAGCGCAGACCCGGGACTGGTCTGGCTGTTTGGTCCCGGGTTCCATTCCTTACTAGGCACACAGCAGCCAGGCACAGGGTAGTTCACAGTCACTCGAGCCAGAAAACAGGTTTTATATGGCTTTTTGTAGTTTATTTTGCTAAAAGGACTGGGGTCGGGGGAGGGTGAGCCATAGGATACTCCAAAACTGTTAAAAAAACAACTGTAGTTGAAGGCTCTAAATCTAATCTTCTCCTTCAGGGTGAGAACCACCCTCTTGAATGTGAAGGATAAACTGATTCTAAAACAGAAACTCCTCATCGGGAGTAAAATCCTGGATGTACGTTTGTAAGCTCTTCCAAATAAAGCAAAGAAAGAGAAGCCTGAAGTAAATAACAGCAGGAAATAGAGCTGAGGGCTGACATGACGGAGGAAACATTAGCAGGGGATGTGACAACGATCAGGATTGGGTGGGAGATGTAGGAGGAGGAGTCAGCAAGAGGTTAGGGGAAGAGACGGTCCCTCCCCTGCGCCAGTGTCAGCGGGAGGAGAGAACTTCCCACCCACCCTCCCTAGAGCTAGTAGGTATTGGGGTGGTCTCTCGTTTAACGGTTTTCTTTCACAGAGCGGTTGGATCATTGGATGTCTTGGCAGTTGGCGGGTGTTGGTTTTTGTGGGTGAAGGAAGAAACCTCAGAAAAGGAAGAGTTCGGGACCCATCGGTGGTATGGGGCCCACTGGTGGTATTCCAGCTAACGTTGGTTTAGCTGGAATTTGGTTAATGGGAGCACTGCGGTCAGTGGTTTGGTTGTCTCTGAGCCGGCATGTCAGCTGGAGGTCTATTTCAGTTAAAGGTACCGCAGTGCATTATTACGATCGTATGGAAGTTCTGGGCGTTTCCTGCAAAGACCAACGTGACTATTTTGACTGACGGGTGGTGGGTGTAACAGATGTTTTATACAGTTATGTTAATTTGATTTGATTTGGTAATAAAGGGGCTGCTACGGCCAATATTTACTCCAGATTGGTGTGGTCTCCATTAATGGGGGGGGGGTAAGGGTATGGGGAATGGAGTTGGGTTGGTCTAACAGATATGTGGAATGTATGGATCATCTGTTATACAATGGTCAAGTCTATAGCAGTGATGGTGAACCTTGGCACCTCAGATGTTTTGGAACTACATTTCCCATGATGCAATGCTCATACACTCTGCAGTGTAGTTGGAAAATATCTAGGGTGCCAAGGTTCACCATCACTGGTCTATAGAGTCCAAAAAGGCTGCTAATCCCTGTGTCCTGAATACTGCATTGCCAGCTGCAGTATCACTCAGCTGCTGAACTTGTTGCCTGTGTCCTGGATCCTCAGATGAGCCTTCTGCATGTGTTCAGACTGAGACCCCCCAAAAAAAAGGACTCTTGAATATTGCCGGTGATCTCCCAGGGATGCCTCAGTCCTTCGGCTGGGTCTTACTCCCCCAAGAACAAGAGGCAGCTGTTCCAGTCCCCAGCCTATTTATACCCCACTCAGCCCCCTGCTGGTCACTCACTCTCCTGACCAGGGATTGGATGAAGAGGCATGAACATGCAGGCCAGGTTCAACGTTCTTCCGCCCACTATATACCAAAGCTCAGTGGGATATAGGGGGAAGTAGCATGGGTGTCCGCAGAATTGTTTTCAGGGGGAGGGCATCATTTTAAGGTCACCCATGCAATATAAAAAGATGTACCTTCTCTGACTGTACTGAGTGAGCGGCTCCAGCGCCTGCTGGATCTATACAACATGTACAGAGGCAGGCAGCCAATCACTGAAGAGGAGCGGCGGAACGGCCGAGCCATCTCATCCAATGATCGGGCCGGGGGTGAGGGAGGGACATCAGATGTGTCAGGACAGAGAGCAGACGGCTGACTCAGAAAAAAGTCAGTGGCAGACACTGCAGCTGGCAACTACAACACCTTCTTGATTATTCTGGGGGGCGGGGGCAATTGCCCCCCCCCCTTGCCCCTACCTGCGGGCGCCCATGGGAAGTAGCTGAACCTGCACCAGCAGAACCATGAACAGACAATAAACAACGATTGCTGCTCTCCCTAAATATAGGGAGGCCACAAATGTAATTTTCCTAACACTTGTAGCCTACTGAGGGGCGCTACATTTAATAACACGGTGGATCTGGGATAACACAGAGGAGAAGGGATTGTCCATTGACCCCGGAGTGGGATTTGTGACCCGGAGGAATACACCTCCTCCCCTTAGAATCTCAGAAAACGTCTTTCATTATCACCAGCTGCTCCAACACAAAAGGGCCGAACGTATTTCTCTGTCAGCTTTCTTCTCTGTTCTTCCCGTCCCCATAATTGTCACCTCTATTACCGTCCTCCAAAGGTGACAAACCTGCCGCTAATGGAACTCTTTCATTTCCAGCCTCTCCATCCTCCCCGCTGAACTTCTCTCATATTTGTTCCTCTTCTGACTCCTTCCAGCGAATTAAACTTCACAAATTTTGTATCACGGGAAAGGTCGCATCATACTGGCGACTTTGTAGCAATTTCGTACTCGCTCTATATTTTAAACAGTTTCTCAGTGAAGTAATCCGAGTTATTTTCTATGGGAACTCACTCGTTTTTTGGTAGCGCAGAGGCTCGGCAAATGAGTTTGTACTCCATGTCGGTGATGAGATCTCTCTGTAATTACTTTCATGGCTTGGCTACATATCATTAGAATCGCTAACGTAATGATGCGACACAAGTTTGACCTGCAGCTGCAAAAAATCGCATCTTAGCATCAAATCACCAGCGACCACATGGATTACAAATCGCCATTAATCGCTGGCGTTAGTGATCGATAGTAGTGGTGACTCACCGGTGTGACGCAGCTACAAGGGACCTGTGAGATCTGTCAGGAGCCAATCACCAGGCCGGGACCTCTCTTCACTGGGGAAGAGCCACGTGAAAATCTCTAATTTCACTTTCTGACCTCAAATTTTGCCACGTGGAGATCTTAGGTAAACGTACGGTCACTTACCTGCCACGCTCCAGAGCCGGTGTTCTGCCGAATAAGTTCCGCCCGGCGGATAAGGACCCCCTTGTACTGCGCTGGCGCGGCGGCTAGTCTCAGAAAATAGCCGAACAGTACACGGCGCATGCACAATGACTATGGCATATGGTGAATTGGATGTGACCTGACACACACTAGAGCACAACATGGCGACCTACATCCCTAAATTAATTTGTAGAAAAGGAGAGCTGTGGGACTTTGAGTGAGGCAACCGCCATGTCAGATATAAACAGAAACATAAAATTTACAGAACATAATTTATTGTTACATTGTAAAAAATATTGTATCAAATAGATAGGTAGTCGCATGACTTACACTAAATATGCCGCTATATAGCATGCAATACAAATAGGAATTCAACATAATAACTGTACATAGTAAGGTAGATGGGTTAAAAAACATTGTAGGGACAGATAACTTGGGGCATCTAGGGGCACTCAACGCGTTTCCTGGCATTACAGCCACTCATCAGGAGTGTTGTAACATAATATACTGGAAAGGAAAGGGAAAAGGATTAATAATGATACTCTTAGAATAAGGGAGGACAGAGAGAATGTGTCCCAACAAAGTGGGGACAATCTGGGATACTCACTGCACAGCCCCAAGGCCAGGCCCGGTGTCCGCCAGGGAAGATGGGGGTGACAGGCATGATGTCTCCCCCGGGGTTGAGACGGGGGAACCCTCCAAGGGTGAAGAACAACACCCAGAGCACAACATGGTGGTCACAGCCTGATCCAATGGACGGTGTGTGCACAAAAAGTGCGTAGTGATCCTGAAAAAATGTGTATCAAAAAGGGGAAGATTAATTGAATGTGTAAAAGTGTAAAGTGTGTGAAATCATGGCAGATATGTGTTCCCGCAAGGGGGGGGGGGACTACATGAGGGGGTGTATGTGAAATAAAACCAATTAAAGGGGAAAAAAGAAAACATACCAAAAAAGTATTGCTGAGCTCCCAACGAAGGTAACCTATGTGTGGATTCAGTGTGTGCTATGGCATGTGTCCGCACGCTCCCGAAATAGTGCTACTCTGCGGGGGGGATTCTAACAATAGGATTTTTATAACAGCTTACCTGTAAAATCCTTTTCTTGGAGTACATCACGGGACACAGAGCGACATAGTCATTACTAATGGGTTATATAGATACCGTCAGGTGCTGGCACTGGCAACTTCCAAAACCGGAAGTACCCTCCCCTATATAAGCCCCTCCCATCCGGGAGCACCTCAGTTTTGTAGCAAAGCAATAAGTGTCCCCAAAGAGGGGCGGGAGCTCTGTGTCCCGTGATGTACTCCAAGAAAAGGATTTTACAGGTAAGCTGTTATAAAAATCCTATTTTCTTTCTCGTACATCACGGGACACAGAGCGACATAGTCATTACTAATGGGATGTCCTAAAGCAATGCCCAATGAGGGGGGGGATACACCATATATAAGCTGAGCGCTATCAGACATGAGGATCTTTTGCGGCCTGCAACACACTGCGCCCAAAGGCGACATCCTCCTGACTTCTAACGTCCACCTGGTAGAACCTAGTAAACGTGTGAACTGAAGACCATGTTGCGGCCTTACAGACTTGAGCCAGGAAGGCCTGGTGATGCACTGCCCATGAAGTTCCAACTGCTCTCGTGGAGTGCGCTCTAACTTTGAACGGAGGCGGTCTCCTTCTCAAGCCATAAGCTTGCATAATGACCTGTCGAATCCACTTGGCTAAAGTAGACTTTGACGCTGCCTGACCCTTTCTGGGGCCTTCCGGCAGAATAAACAAAGTATCCGTTCTGCGAATCTGAGCAGTGGCTTTTAGATAAGCTTTAACTGCTCTTACTACATCCAAAGAATGCAATAACTTTTCCTCTACCGAAGTAGGTTTGGGGAAAAAAGAAGGAAGAACCACATCTTGGTTCAAATGAAAACTCGATACCACCTTAGGAAGAAAGGCTGGATGAGGACGTAATACTACTCTATCCTTATGGATAACCAGATATGGCTCCTTACAGGACATAGCTGCTAATTCCGACACTCTTTTAGCCGAACAAATGGATACTAGAAAAATCAATTTCCTGGTGAGAAGAACCAAGGAAATATGCTGTAATGGTTCAAATGGTTGTTTCTGTAGAACCGACAGAACCAAGTTTAGATCCCATGGACATATGGGAATATTAACCGGAGGACTAATACGCATCCCTCCTTGTATAAAGGCTTTGACAAGTGAATGCGAAGCCAAGGGCCTTTGAAAAAATATTGACATGGCCGAAATCTGACCCTTGATAGTACTCAAGGCAAGCTTCCTATCTACAGCCCACTGTAGGAAGTCCAGAATCCTACCTATTACGTACTTATGTGGATGCCATTTCTTGGCCTCACGCCACGCGATGTACGCCTTCCAGATTCTATAGTAGATCTGCCTGGATACCGGCTTCCTGGCATTGATCATGGTAGATACCACAGCATTAGAGAGCCCTCTCTTTTTTAGAATGTGGGCTTCAATAGCCAGGCCGTCAAACCTAGGGCTGGTAAGGAAGGGTGGTATATCGGTCCTTGCGAAAGCCGGACGACGTGGGAGAGTCCAAGGACTCCCCACTGAAATTTTACAATCTCCGCGTACCACGCTCTTCGGGGCCACGCTGGAGCCACCGGAATCACTGGTTTCTTTTCTACCCTGATTCTGCGGAGTAATCGAGGTAACCATTGTGGCGGTGTGAATGCATATATCAGCTTGAACTGATCCCCAGGGAACACTAGGGCATCCGAGCCGCAAGCTAGGGGATCCCTTGTCCGAGAGACAAACCTATCCCCCTTTGCGTTGAATCTGGATGCTAGAAGATCTACATCCGATGTTCCCCACCGCTGACATATTGTCCAGAAAACCTCGGGGTGAAGGGACCATTCCTCTGGGCATAATTGCTGGCGACTTAGAAAGTCCGCCTTCCAATTCTCCACTCCTGGAATGAATACCGCAGATATGGCTGGGACATATTTTTCCTGCCCATTTCAGGATGTAATTTACTTCCCTCTGGGCTGCACGACTCCTGGTGCCCCCCTGATGATTGATATATGCCACTGCTGTGGCATTGTCTGATTGAATTCTGACAGGGGACCCTTGGAGTTTGGATGTCCATGCTACTAGGGCATACCGGGCTGCTCGTATCTCTAAGAGATTGATGGGCAGGGCCTTTTCTGCATCCGACCATCTGCCCTGGAGAGACTATTGCTCCAGTACTGCTCCCCAGCCTATAAGGCTGGCATCTGTAGTGACCACCTTCCAAGAAATCGGACTGAAGGATTTCCTTTTTTCCAGATTCTGGGGAACCCACCACCAACGGAGGCTCTTCCGAACGGAAGGGGACAAGGACATTGTAAGTCTAGGGCCTGAACTTTTTTGTTCCAGGCTGACAGTATGGCCCCTTGCAAATTCCTTGAATGGAATTGACCGTAGGGTACTGCTTCGAATGATGCCACCATTTTTCCCAGCAGCCTCATATACAGGTGTATGGACGGCTGTCTTTTTTGTACCCACTAAGTGGATCAAATCTTTCAAAGACAACACCTTTCCTCGAGGCAAGAATATTTTTCTCTGGCCTGAATCCAACCTTAGCCCCAAGTATTCCAGACTTTTGACTGGTTTTTAGGGCTGACTTGTCTCGGTTGATAATCCAACCGTGAGATTCCAGATACTTGATTGTCTTGTGAACGACCACGTCTAGTTTTTTCACTGAGTGGTCTATCAGCAACAAGTCATCTAGATATGCCATTATCATTACACCTTGTGTTCTTAGATTGGCCAATAAAGGGCCAGAATTTTTGTAAACACTCGTGGTGCTGTGGCCAAACCGAAGGGTAAGGCTCTGAACTGAAAATGGCGCCCTTCTACTGCAAAGCGTAGAAATTTTTGGTGGACTGGAAAGATGGGAATGTGCAAATAAGCATCTTTGATGTCGATCGTGGCTAACCAATCCTCCCCTTGTAGGGCAGTGGCCACCGATCGGATCGACTCCATCGGAAAGTCCTGATATACAGGAATTTGTATAGCCCTTTTAGAATTAATATGGGCCTCCCGACCGCGTTTGCTTCGGGACTGTAAAGAGGTTTGAGTAAAACTCGAACCCTCATTCTTCCAGGGGAACCTCCATAATTACTCCTTGGAGCAATAGTTGTTCTAGTGCCAACAGGAGGGACTCTCTCTTCCGGGGATCCCTTGGCACGTTTGACCTCAAAAATGGGAAGGAGGAGAGTCTTTTAACTCCAAACTGTATCCCAAACCTACTGCGGAGAGCACCTATCTGTCTTGATCGTGTCCCGCCAGGTCTCTTGCGAACAACTGGAGTCCTCCCCCCACCCGACTGAGTGGGGGCTTCAATGAATTTAACTTTGGGGGAGGTTTTGTACCTCCCCTGACCCAGGGTTTCTCATTACCCTGCTACTGTCCCTGTTTTTTACCCCCGGGATTTGACCGAGGAGGCCGTCGGAACTGTTACACAGCCGATGCCCCAGGGACTGGAGAAGCAGGCCTCTTAAAGAGGGACCTCTAACTCTGCTTTTAACCGGTAAGAGCGTATTTTTACCGCTGGAAATTTTCTGGATATATTTGTCCAGGTTTTCCCTGAATAAGCGTTCACCATGAAATGGGACGCTAACCAGCCATTCCTTACAGGGAGCTTCAGCAGACCAGTTTCTGAGCCATAGGAGCCTACGCATATGTACTATAGACAGCGTAAGGCGGGAGGCCTGATGGACTGAATCCTTTATGGCGTCAACCGCAAAGCCTAAGGCTCTAGGTAGATCAGCTAGGGCAAAGCCTGCTGATCTGTCAAGTCCCTCAAGACCTGTTTCAACTGATCCTTCACTGCTTAGCAGACCCCAATAGCTGCCACTGCTGGTTGTGTCACTAAGCTTGCTGTAGAAAGAAGCAGACTTTCATAAGGACTCCAATCTTTTATCTATTGGGTTCTTGAACATTTGGACATTATCCACTGGACATGTCAGTGATTTATACATACAAGAGATGGCTGCGTCCACTGTAGGGACCTTCCATTTTGTTTTTTTGTTTTTTTTGATGAACTTATCCTCCACGGGATAGACCACTGGAAATCTCTTGGGGGAATAAATATTTTCTCAGGACGTTCCCAATCCTGGTAAATGAGCCCTTTCAGTAAAGGGTGAAGTGGAAAAGAACAAACAGTCTGGGGGCTTCTAGCGACCCCAACGAGGATACAGTAGTGGTTGATGGTTCCGCAAGGTGCATTTTTAAATGCTGATCGGACCATGTTAGTCAGAGACTGAACCCATAATCTTTCAGCTTGAGATGCTGAGAAAAGGTTCCCCCACTGTTGATTCCTCTATAACAGAATCAACCTCATCCTGATCCCCTTCAGGCAGGTCGATCCCTGTATGGGACTGTTGCTCTGCTAACAGGCACTCTGAAGGAGGAGACGGAGATCGGGCGTGCTTTCCCTGACAGGGAGGCAGCCTCTCTAATCCTCCCAGAGCTGAGGAAAAAACCTCCTCTGTTACATACACAGGAGCAGGTGAACTGAGGACAGCCACAGTACCAAGTACCCTTGCGGGGTCTCTACGGTCACTTACCTCTGAACTTCAGGGGAGACTGGTGCAGCAGAAGTATGCCCAAGATCCTCAGAGCCCGATGAGACCCCCTTCGCTTCCTGGAAGATTCAGTTCCGGAGCTTCTGGACGGCATATTCCTAAGCCTAAAGCTGAGGTATTCCAGCCGTAATACACCACTTTTACTGAGAATAGTCTAGCACAATTGCTGCTATATCACAGTTGGTGTCTACTAATGTGCCTTTCTAGGGGATGCCTGTATCAACCGCTTGCTGTATGCCTTTAAATGTTGCCAGCTCTGTCTCTGTACTTCATAGCCAGCTCACTACAATATTGTGGTTTTTTTAAACTGCTGGGACGCCCGCACATGCGCAGAAGCGCTGCGGCGCGCACAGAGCGTCATCCCCCAGGCTCCGCCCCCTTTCCCGGCTCACCTCTATATATAGAGGCGCGTGCACGCGCACGCGCGCGGGCACGTGCGCCTTCGGCGCTAATTTCAAATATGGTAACAAGGGACAGGAGCCAGGGCCCCTCTTTGCCGCAGGCCGGGGGATGGACGAGCACTGCAACATGGCAGAGGAAGCAGTTTCCTATAAGAGAACTCACCATCTGCCTGGACTTTGCTCTGCTGAGAAGAAGCTAGTCCACATGACAAGAAAACATTCCACAGCGGCCTCTAGTGGACAAACACAGGTACCGCAGTCTAATATATTAAATATATATAAAAAAATATATATTTTTTTTTTTTTTCTTGACCACCATTAAAAATTATTACATTTTTTTAGTAGTTACAGGCATGCACAGAATTTTGCGGGAATACCATTAGGTAACAGACAGAAAGACAAATTAGGCTTGGGGGTCCCCCAATAGAACCAAGTTCCTGGGGGCCCCCACTTACCTGTTCCCCGCCGCAGGACTTTGTTTGGTCCACAAAAGCCCAAACTTCACCTATCACGGCAGGCATTGTAATCAAACCTTCAGGGACCGGGTTCCCAAGGATTCCACTCCCCTGGACCTGTATAGCACCCTGCACAGAAAACATCTTGGTCGTGGGTATGACCAGAGCTCTGGATCCCAGGGTCCAGCTCTCCTAAGAGAAGCATTACAGGCAAAACCTTGCTCTTCTCTGCAAGGCCCGGGTACCGACCGTTTAGCTATGAAGCTTTTTTGGTCGGATCCGGAATAGCTTACTGAGGCCCAAAAGAACCTGTACGCAAGCTCAGTGAAAAACACATGTTTCTTCTTGGCCAACACCTTAGACACTGGCAAAAAACTGAGGTGCTCCCGGATGGGAGGGGCTTATATAGGGGAGGGTACTTCCGGTTTTGGAAGTTGCCAGTGCCAGCACCTGACGGTATCTATATAACCCATTAGTAATGACTATGTCGCTCTGTGTCCCGTGATGTACGAGAAAGAAAATAAAGTAGACGTCTTAGCAGGGCGTGGTGATGGGCGGGTTTTGCAATGTTCAAATAACAAAGTGTGGGAAGTATTAACATTGTCCATCAGCATTGGTGCCCTTATCTCTGTGCATCATTTTGTGTGTAAAATGTACAAATGCGCCCCATCAACATGCCCCGCTAAGACGTGTACTTTATTGTTTAAATCACTCCCACCCCTTACAGAGTAGCAGTAGATTCGGGAGCGTGCGGCATTAGCATCGGGAGCGTGCGGCATTAGCATCGGGAGCGTGCGGCATTAGCATCGGGAGCGTGCGGCATTAGCATCGGGAGCTTGCGGCATTAGCATCGGGAGCGTGCGGCATTAGCATCGGGAGCGTGCGACATTAGCATCGGCAGCGTGCGGCATTAGCATCGGGAGCGTGCGGCATTAGCATCGGCAGCGTGCGGCATTAGCATCGGCAGCGTGCGGCATTAGCATCGGGAGCGTGCGGCATTAGCATCGGGAGCGTGCGGCATTAGCATCGGGAGCGTGCGGCAGATTGGCACATGCGCCGTGTAGAGCTGAATGTCAGCCCTACATGTTCGGCTATTTTCGGAGGCTTGGTAGGCTCGGTTGAGGTTTGTACTGCGCAAGCGCCGCGCCTGCGCAGTACAGGGGGGTCCAAATCCGCCCGGGGAACATTTTCGGCAGGACGCCGGCACCTCCTCTGTCTGCAGCAGCTGTGGACACTTCGAGGAATCTCTTGGGGGGGTCACAACACGTAACATACCTAGAAAATCCATCTAAGCTCAAACAGAACTCACTGTCACCGCTCAGGCAATACTCCAGTCTTCTACAGTCCCATCTACTACAGTCCAGTCTTCTACAGTCCCATCTACTACAGTCCAGTCTTCTACAGTCCCATCTACTACAGTCCCATCTACTACAGTCCAGTCTTCTACAGTCCCATCTACTACACTCCAGTCTTCTACAGTCCCATCTACTACAGTCCAGTCTTCTACAGTCCCATCTACTACAGTCCAGTCTTCTACAGTCCCATCTACTACAGTCCCATCTACTACAGTCCAGTCTTCTACAGTCCCATCTACTACACTCCAGTCTTCTACAGTCCCATCTACTACAGTCCAGTCTTCTACAGTCCCATCTACTACAGTCCCATCTACTACAGTCCAGTCTTCTACAGTCCCATCTACTACACTCCAGTCTTCTACAGTCCCATCTACTATAGTCCAGTCTTCTACAGTCCCATCTACTACAGTCCAGTCTTCTACAGTCCCATCTACTACAGTCCAGTCTTCTACAGTCCCATCTACTACAGTCCCATCTACTACAGTCCAGTCTTCTACAGTCCCATCTACTACAGTCCAGTCTACTACAGTCCCATCTACTACAGTCCAGTCTTCTACAGTCCCATCTACTACAGTCCAGTCTTCTACAGTCCCATCTACTACACTCCAGTCTTCTACAGTCCCATCTACTACAGTCCAGTCTTCTACAGTCCCATCTACTACAGTCCAGTCTTCTACAGTCCCATCTACTACAGTCCCATCTACTACAGTCCCATCTACTACAGTCCAGTCTTCTACAGTCCCATCTACTACAGTCCAGTCTACTACAGTCCCATCTACTACAGTCCAGTCTTCTACAGTCCCATCTACTACAGTCCAGTCTTCTACAGTCCCATCTACTACAGTCCCATCTACTACAGTCCAGTCTTCTACAGTCCAATCTTCTACAGTCCCATCTACTACAGTCCAGTCTTCTACAGTCCAGTCTTCTACAGTCCCATCTACTACAGTCCAGTCTTCTACAGTCCCATCTACTACAGTCCAGTCTTCTACAGTCCCATCTACTACAGTCCCATCTACTAGAGTCCAGTCTTCTACAGTCCAATCTTCTACAGTCCCATCTACTACAGTCCCATCTACTACAGTCCAGTCTTCTACAGTCCAGTCTTCTACAGTCCCATCTACTACAGTCCAGTCTTCTACAGTCCCATCTACTACAGTCCAGTCTTCTACAGTCCCATCTACTACAGTCCAGTCTTCTACAGTCCCATCTACTACAGTCCAGTCTACTACAGTCCCATCTACTACAGTCCCATCTACTACAGTCCCATCTACTACAGTCCAGTCTTCTACAGTCCAATCTTCTACAGTCCCATCTACTACAGTCCCATCTACTACAGTCCCATCTACAGTCCAGTCTTCTACAGTCCCATCTACTACAGTCCAGTCTTCTACAGTCCCATCTACTACAGTCCCATCTACTACAGTCCCATCTACTACAGTCCAGTCTTCTACAGTCCCATCTACTACAGTCCAGTCTTCTACAGTCCCATCTACTACAGTCCAGTCTACTACAGTCCCATCTACTACAGTCCCATCTACTACAGTCCCATCTACTACAGTCCAGTCTTCTACAGTCCCATCTACTACAGTCCAGTCTACTACAGTCCCATCTACTACAGTCCAGTCTTCTACAGTCCCATCTACTACAGTCCAGTCTTCTACAGTCCCATCTACTACAGTCCCATCTACTACAGTCCCATCTACTACAGTCCAGTCTTCTACAGTCCCATCTACTACAGTCCAGTCTTCTACAGTCCCATCTACTACAGTCCCATCTACTACAGTCCCATTTACTACAGTCCAGTCTACTACAGTCCAGTCTTCTACAGTCCCATCTACTACAGTCCCATCTACTACAGTCCAGTCTTCTACAGTCCAGTCTTCTACAGTCCCATCTACTACAGTCCAGTCTTCTACAGTCCCATCTACTACAGTCCAGTCTTCTACAGTCCCATCTACTACAGTCCAGTCTACTACAGTCCCATCTACTACAGTCCCATCTACTACAGTCCAGTCTTCTACAGTCCAATCTTCTACAGTCCCATCTACTACAGTCCAGTCTTCTACAGTCCCATCTACTACAGTCCCATCTACTACAGTCCAGTCTTCTACAGTCCCATCTACTACAGTCCAGTCTTCTACAGCCCCATCTACTACAGTCCAGTCTTCTACAGTCTCATCTACTACAGTCCAGTCTTCTACAGTCCCATCTACTACAGTCCAGTCTTCTACAGTCCCATCTACTACAGTCCAGTCTACTACAGTCCCATCTACTACAGTCCAGTCTTCTACAGTCCCATCTACTACAGTCCAGTCTTCTACAGTCCCATCTACTACAGTCCCATCTACTACAGTCCAGTCTTCTACAGTCCAATCTTCTACAGTCCCATCTACTACAGTCCCATCTACTACAGTCCAGTCTTCTACAGTCCAGTCTTCTACAGTCCCATCTACTACAGTCCAGTCTTCTACAGTCCCATCTACTACAGTCCAGTCTTCTACAGTCCCATCTACTACAGTCCAGTCTACTACAGTCCCATCTACTACAGTCCCATCTACTACAGTCCAGTCTTCTACAGTCCAATCTTCTACAGTCCCATCTACTACAGTCCCATCTACTACAGTCCAGTCTTCTACAGTCCAGTCTTCTACAGTCCCATCTACTACAGTCCAGTCTTCTACAGTACCATCTACTACAGTCCCATCTACTACAGTCCCATCTACTACAGTCCAGTCTTCTACAGTCCCATCTACTACAGTCCAGTCTTCTACAGTCCCATCTACTACAGTCCAGTCTACTACAGTCCAGTCTACTACAGTCCCATCTACTACAGTCCCATCTACTACAGTCCCATCTACTACAGTCCCATCTACTACAGTCCCATCTACTACAGTCCAGTCTTCTACAGTCCCATCTACTACAGTCCAGTCTTCTACAATCCCATCTACTACAGTCCGGTCTACTACAGTCCCATCCACTACAGTCCCATCTACTACAGTCCCATCTACTACAGTCCAGTCTTCTACAGTCCCATCTACTACAGTCCAGTCTTCTACAGTCCCATCTACTACAGTCCAGTCTTCTACAGTCCCATCTACTACAGTCCAGTCTACTACAGTCCAATCTTCTACAGTCCCATCTACTACAGTCCCATCTACTACAGTCCAGTCTTCTACAGTCCCATCTACTACAGTCCAGTCTTCTACAGTCCCATCTACTACAGTCCCATCTACTACAGTCCCATCTACTACAGTCCAGTCTACTACAGTCCAGTCTTCTACAGTCCCATCTACTACAGTCCCATCTACTACAGTCCAGTCTTCTACAGTCCAGTCTTCTACAGTCCCATCTACTACAGTCCAGTCTTCTACAGTCCCATCTACTACAGTCCCATCTACTACAGTCCAGTCTTCTACAGTCCAGTCTTCTACAGTCCCATCTACTACAGTCCCATCTACTACAGTCCAGTCTTCTACAGTCCAATCTTCTACAGTCCCATCTACTACAGTCCAGTCTTCTACAGTCCCATCTACTACAGTCCCATCTACTACAGTCCCATCTACTACAGTCCAGTCTTCTACAGTCCCATCTACTACAGTCCAGTCTTCTACAGTCCCATCTGCTACAGTCCAGTCTACTACAGTCCCATCTACTACAGTCCCATCTACTACAGTCCCATCTACTACAGTCCAGTCTTCTACAGTCCCATCTACTACAGTCCAGTCTTCTACAGTCCCATCTACTACAGTCCAGTCTACTACAGTCCCATCTACTACAGTCCCATCTACTACAGTCCCATCTACTACAGTCCAGTCTTCTACAGTCCCATCTACTACAGTCCAGTCTTCTACAGTCCCATCTACTACAGTCCAGTCTTCTACAGTCCCATCTACTACAGTCCAGTCTACTACAGTCTAGTCTTCTTCAGTCCCATCTACTACAGTCCCATCTACTACAGTCCAGTCTTCTACAGTCCCATCTACTACAGTCCAGTCTTCTACAGTCCCATCTACTACAGTCCAGTCTTCTACAGTCCCATCTACTACAGTTCAGTCTTCTACAGTCCCATCTAATACAGTCCAGTCTTCTACAGTCCCATCTACTACAGTCCAGTCTTCTACAGTCCCATCTACTACAGTCCCATCTACTACAGTCCCATCTACTACAGTCCAGTCTTCTACAGACCAGTCTTCTACAGTCACATCTACTACAGTCCCATCTACTACAGTCCAGTCTTCTACAGTCCAGTCTTCTACAGTCCCATCTACTACAGTCCAGTCTTCTACAGTCCCATCTACTACAGTCCAGTCTTCTACAGTCCCATCTACTACAGTCCAGTCTTCTACAGTCCCATCTACTACAGTCCCATCTACTAAAGTCCCATCTACTACAGTCCAGTCTTCTACAATCCAGTCTTCTACAGTCCAGTCTTCTACAGTCCAGTCCTCTACAGTCCCATCTACTACAGTCCAGTCTTCTACAGTCCCATCTACTACAGTCCCATCTACTACAGTCCCATCTACTACAGTCCAGTCTTCTACAATCCAGTCTTCTACAGTCCAGTCTTCTACAGTCCAGTCTTCTACAGTCCCATCTACTACAGTCCAGTCTTCTACAGTCCCATCTACTACAGTCCAGTCTTCTACAGTCCCATCTAATACAGTCCAGTCTTCTACAGTCCCATCTACTACAGTCCAGTCTTCTACAGTCCCATCTACTACAGTCCAGTCTTCTACAGTCCCATCTACTACAGTCCAGTCTTCTACAGTCCCATCTAATACAGTCCAGTCTTCTACAGTCCCATCTACTACAGTCCAGTCTTCTAAAGTCCCATCTACTACAGTCCAGTCTTCTACAGTCCCATCTACTACAGTCCAGTCTTCTACAGTCCCATCTACTACAGTCCAGTCTTCTACAGTCCCATCTACTACAGTCCAGTCTTCTACAGTCCAGTCTTCTACAGTCCTATCTACTACAGTCCAGTCTTCTACAGTCCCATCTACTACAGTCCCATCTTCTACAGTCCAGTCTTCTACAGTCCCATCTACTACAGTCCAGTCTTCTACAGTCCCATCTACTACAGTCCAGTCTTCTACAGTCCAGTCTTCTACAGTCCCATCTACTACAGTCCAGTCTTCTACAGTCCAGTCTTCTACAGTCCCATCTACTACAGTCCAGTCTTCTACAGTCCCATCTACTACAGTCCAGTCTTCTACAGTCCCATCTACTACAGTCCAGTCTTCTACAGTCCCATCTACTACAGTCCAGTCTTCTACAGTCCCATCTACTACAGTCCAGTCTTCTACAGTCCCATCTACTACAGTCCCATCTACTACAGTCCAGTCTTCTACAGTCCAGTCTTCTAGAGTCCCATCTATTACAGTCCCATCTACTACAGTCCAGTCTTCTACAGTCCAGTCTTCTACAGTCCCATCTACTACAGTCCAGTCTTCTACAGTCCCATCTACTACAGTCCAGTCTTCTACAGTCCCATCTACTACAGTCCAGTCTTCTACAGTCCCATCTACTACAGTCCAGTCTTCTACAGTCCCATCTACTACAGTCCAGTCTTCTACAGTCCCATCTACTACAGTCCCATCTACTACAGTCCAGTCTTCTACAGTCCCATCTACTACAGTCCAGTCTTCTACAGTCCAGTCTTCTACAGTCCCATCTACTACAGTCCCATCTACTACAGTCCAGTCTTCTACAGTCCAGTCTTCTACAGTCCCATCTACTACAGTCCCATCTACTACAGTCCAGTCTTCTACAGTCCCATCTACTACAGTCCCATCTACTACAGTCCAGTCTTCTACAGTCCCATCTACTACAGTCCAGTCTTCTACAGTCCCATCTACTACAGTCCAGTCTTCTACAGTCCCATCTACTACAGTTCAGTCTTCTACAGTCCCATCTACTACAGTCCAGTCTTCTACAGTCCCATCTACTACAGTCCCATCTACTACAGTCCAGTCTTCTACAATCCAGTCTTCTACAGTCCAGTCTTCTACAGTCCAGTCTTCTACAGTCCCATCTACTACAGTCCAATCTTCTACAGTCCCATCTACTACAGTCCCATCTACTACAGTCCAGTCTTCTACAATCCAGTCTTCTACAGTCCAGTCTTCTACAGTCCAGTCTTCTACAGTCCCATCTACTACAGTCCAGTCTTCTACAGTCCCATCTACTACAGTCCAGTCTTCTACAGTCCCATCTACTACAGTCCAGTCTTCTACAGTCCCATCTACTACAGTCCAGTCTTCTACAGTCCCATCTACTACAGTCCAGTCTTCTACAGTCCAGTCTTCTACAGTCCTATCTACTACAGTCCAGTCTTCTACAGTCCCATCTACTACAGTCCCATCTTCTACAGTCCCATCTACTACAGTCCAGTCTTCTACAGTCCAGTCTTCTACAGTCCCATCTACTACAGTCCAGTCTTCTACAGTCCAGTCTTCTACAGTCCCATCTACTACAGTCCAGTCTTCTACAGTCCAGTCTTCTACAGTCCCATCTACTACAGTCCAGTCTTCTACAGTCCCATCTACTACAGTCCAGTCTTCTACAGTCCCATCTACTACAGTCCAGTCTTCTACAGTCCCATCTACTACAGTCCAGTCTTCTACAGTCCCATCTACTACAGTCCAGTCTTCAACAGTCCAATATACTATAGTCCCATCTACTACAGTCCAGTCTTCTACAATCCAGTCTTCTACAGTCCAGTCTTCTACAGTCCAGTCTTCTACAGTCCCATCTACTACAGTCCAGTCTTCTACAGTCCCATCTACTACAGTCCCATCTACTACAGTCCAGTCTTCTACAGTCCCATCTACTACAGTCCAGTCTTCTACAGTCCCATCTACTACAGTCCAGTCTACTACAGTCCAGTCTACTACAGTCCCATCTACTACAGTCCCATCTACTACAGTCCCATCTACTACAGTCCCATCTACTACAGTCCAGTCTTCTACAGTCCCATCTACTACAGTCCAGTCTTCTACAATCCCATCTACTACAGTCCGGTCTACTACAGTCCCATCCACTACAGTCCCATCTACTACAGTCCCATCTACTACAGTCCCATCTACTACAGTCCCATCTACTACAGTCCCATCTACTACAGTCCAGTCTTCTACAGTCCCATCTACTACAGTCCAGTCTTCTACAGTCCCATCTACTACAGTCCAGTCTACTACAGTCCAATCTTCTACAGTCCCATCTACTACAGTCCCATCTACTACAGTCCAGTCTTCTACAGTCCCATCTACTACAGTCCAGTCTTCTACAGTCCCATCTACTACAGTCCCATCTACTACAGTCCCATCTACTACAGTCCAGTCTACTACAGTCCAGTCTTCTACAGTCCCATCTACTACAGTCCCATCTACTACAGTCCAGTCTTCTACAGTCCAGTCTTCTACAGTCCCATCTACTACAGTCCAGTCTTCTACAGTCCCATCTACTACAGTCCCATCTACTACAGTCCAGTCTTCTACAGTCCAGTCTTCTACAGTCCCATCTACTACAGTCCCATCTACTACAGTCCAGTCTTCTACAGTCCAATCTTCTACAGTCCCATCTACTACAGTCCAGTCTTCTACAGTCCCATCTAATACAGTCCCATCTACTACAGTCCCATCTACTACAGTCCAGTCTTCTACAGTCCCATCTACTACAGTCCAGTCTTCTACAGTCCCATCTGCTACAGTCCAGTCTACTACAGTCCCATCTACTACAGTCCCATCTACTACAGTCCCATCTACTACAGTCCCATCTACTACAGTCCAGTCTTCTACAGTCCCATCTACTACAGTCCAGTCTTCTACAGTCCCATCTACTACAGTCCAGTCTACTACAGTCCCATCTACTACAGTCCCATCTACTACAGTCCAGTCTTCTACAGTCCCATCTACTACAGTCCAGTCTTCTACAGTCCCATCTACTACAGTCCAGTCTTCTACAGTCCCATCTACTACAGTCCAGTCTACTACAGTCTAGTCTTCTTCAGTCCCATCTACTACAGTCCCATCTACTACAGTCCAGTCTTCTACAGTCCCATCTACTACAGTCCAGTCTTCTACAGTCCCATCTACTACAGTCCAGTCTTCTACAGTCCCATCTACTACAGTTCAGTCTTCTACAGTCCCATCTACTACAGTCCAGTCTTCTACAGTCCCATCTACTACAGTCCAGTCTTCTACAGTCCCATCTACTACAGTCCCATCTACTACAGTCCCATCTACTACAGTCCAGTCTTCTACAGACCAGTCTTCTACAGTCACATCTACTACAGTCCCATCTACTACAGTCCAGTCTTCTACAGTCCAGTCTTCTACAGTCCCATCTACTACAGTCCAGTCTTCTACAGTCCCATCTACTACAGTCCAGTCTTCTACAGTCCCATCTACTACAGTCCAGTCTTCTACAGTCCCATCTACTACAGTCCCATCTACTAAAGTCCCATCTACTACAGTCCAGTCTTCTACAATCCAGTCTTCTACAGTCCAGTCTTCTACAGTCCAGTCCTCTACAGTCCCATCTACTACAGTCCAGTCTTCTACAGTCCCATCTACTACAGTCCCATCTACTACAGTCCCATCTACTACAGTCCAGTCTTCTACAATCCAGTCTTCTACAGTCCAGTCTTCTACAGTCCAGTCTTCTACAGTCCCATCTACTACAGTCCAGTCTTCTACAGTCCCATCTACTACAGTCCAGTCTTCTACAGTCCCATCTAATACAGTCCAGTCTTCTACAGTCCCATCTACTACAGTCCAGTCTTCTACAGTCCCATCTACTACAGTCCAGTCTTCTACAGTCCCATCTACTACAGTCCAGTCTTCTACAGTCCCATCTAATACAGTCCAGTCTTCTACAGTCCCATCTACTACAGTCCAGTCTTCTAAAGTCCCATCTACTACAGTCCAGTCTTCTACAGTCCCATCTACTACAGTCCAGTCTTCTACAGTCCCATCTACTACAGTCCAGTCTTCTACAGTCCAGTCTTCTACAGTCCCATCTACTACAGTCCAGTCTTCTACAGTCCCATCTACTACAGTCCAGTCTTCCACAGTCCCATCTACTACAGTCCAGTCTTCTACAGTCCCATCTACTACAGTCCAGTCTTCTACAGTCCCATCTACTACAGTCCAGTCTTCTACAGTCCCATCTACTACAGTCCAGTCTTCTACAGTCCCATCTACTACAGTCCCGTCTACTACAGTCCAGTCTTCTACAGTCCAGTCTTCTACAGTCCCATCTACTACAGTCCCATCTACTACAGTCCAGTCTTCTACAGTCCAGTCTTCTACAGTCCCATCTACTACAGTCCAGTCTTCTACAGTCCCATCTACTACAGTCCAGTCTTCTACAGTCCCATCTACTACAGTCCAGTCTTCTACAGTCCCATCTACTACAGTCCAGTCTTCTACAGTCCCATCTACTACAGTCCAGTCTTCTACAGTCCCATCTACTACAGTCCAGTCTTCTACAGTCCCATCTACTACAGTCCCATCTACTACAGTCCAGTCTTCTACAGTCCCATCTACTACAGTCCAGTCTTCTACAGTCCAGTCTTCTACAGTCCCATCTACTACAGTCCCATCTACTACAGTCCAGTCTTCTACAGTCCAGTCTTCTACAGTCCCATCTACTACAGTCCAGTCTTCTACAGTCCCATCTACTACAGTCCCATCTACTACAGTCCAGTCTTCTACAGTCCCATCTACTACAGTCCAGTCTTCTACAGTCCCATCTACTACAGTCCAGTCTTCTACAGTCCCATCTACTACAGTTCAGTCTTCTACAGTCCCATCTACTACAGTCCAGTCTTCTACAGTCCCATCTACTACAGTCCCATCTACTACAGTCCCATCTACTACAGTCCAGTCTTCTACAATCCAGTCTTCTACAGTCCAGTCTTCTACAGTACAGTCTTCTACAGTCCCATCTACTACAGTCCAGTCTTCTACAGTCCCATCTACTACAGTCCCATCTACTACAGTCCAGTCTTCTACAATCCAGTCTTCTACAGTCCAGTCTTCTACAGTCCAGTCTTCTACAGTCCCATCTACTACAGTCCAGTCTTCTACAGTCCCATCTACTACAGTCCAGTCTTCTACAGTCCCATCTACTACAGTCCAGTCTTCTACAGTCCCATCTACTACAGTCCAGTCTTCTACAGTCCCATCTACTACAGTCCAGTCTTCTACAGTCCAGTCTTCTACAGTCCTATCTACTACAGTCCAGTCTTCTACAGTCCCATCTACTACAGTCCCATCTTCTACAGTCCCATCTACTACAGTCCAGTCTTCTACAGTCCAGTCTTCTACAGTCCCATCTACTACAGTCCAGTCTTCTACAGTCCAGTCTTCTACAGTCCCATCTACTACAGTCCAGTCTTCTACAGTTCAGTCTTCTACAGTCCCATCTACTACAGTCCAGTCTTCTACAGTCCCATCTACTACAGTCCAGTCTTCTACAGTCCCATCTACTACAGTCCAGTCTTCTACAGTCCAGTCTTCTACAGTCCCATCTACTACAGTCCAGTCTTCTACAGTCCCATCTACTACAGTCCAGTCTTCTACAGTCCCATCTACTACAGTCCAGTCTTCTACAGTCCAATATACTATAGTCCCATCTACTACAGTCCAGTCTTCTACAATCCAGTCTTCTACAGTCCAGTCTTCTACAGTCCAGTCTTCTACAGTCCCATCTACTACAGTCCAGTCTTCTACAGTCCCATCTACTACAGTCCCATCTACTACAGTCCCATCTACTACAGTCCAGTCTTCTACAATCCAGTCTTCTACAGTCCAGTCTTCTACAGTCCAGTCTTCTACAGTCCCATCTACTACAGTCCAGTCTTCTACAGTCCCATCTACTACAGTCCAGTCTTCTACAGTCCCATCTACTACAGTCCAGTCTTCTACAGTCCCATCTACTACAGTCCAGTCTTCTACAGTCCCATCTACTACAGTCCAGTCTTCTACAGTCCAGTCTTCTACAGTCCTATCTACTACAGTCCAGTCTTCTAAAGTCCCATCTACTACAGTCCCATCTTCTACAGTCCACTCTTCTACAGTCCCATCTACTACAGTCCAGTCTTCTACAGTCCAGTCTTCTACAGTCCCATCTACTACAGTCCAGTCTTCTACAGTCCAATCTTCTACAGTCCCATCTACTACAGTCCAGTCTTCTACAGTCCAGTCTTCTACAGTCCCATCTACTACAGTCCAGTCTTCTACAGTCCCATCTACTACAGTCCAGTCTTCTACAGTCCCATCTACTACAGTCCAGTCTTCTACAGTCCAGTCTTCTACAGTCCCATCTACTACAGTCCAGTCTTCTACAGTCCCATCTACTACAGTTCAGTCTTCTACAGTCCCATCTACTACAGTCCAGTCTTCTACACTCCCATCTACTACAGTTCAGTCTTCTACAGTCCAGTCTTCTACAGTCCCATCTACTACAGTCCCATCTACTACAGTCCAGTCTTCTACAGTCCCATCTACTACAGTCCAGTCTTCTACAGTCCCATCTACTACAGTTCATTCTTCTACAGTCCAGTCTTCTACAGTCCCATCTACTACAGTCCCATCTACTACAGTCCAGTCTTCTACAGTCCCATCTACTACAGTTCAGTCTTCTACAGTCCAGTCTTCTACAGTCCAGTCTTCTACAGTCCCATCTACTACAGTTCAGTCTTCTACAGTCCAGTCTTCTACAGTCCCATCTACTACAGTTCAGTCTTCTACAGTCCAGTCTTCTACAGTCCCATCTACTACAGTCCAGTCTTCTACAGTCCAATCTTCTACAGTCCCATCTACTACAGTCCAGTCTTCTACAGTCCCATCTACTACAGTTCAGTCTTCTACAGTCCCATCTACTACAGTTCAGTCTTCTACAGTCCAGTCTTCTACAGTCCAGTCTTCTACAGTCCCATCTACTACAGTCCAGTCTTCTACAGTCCCATCTACTACAGTCCAGTCTTCTACAGTCCAGTCTTTTACAGTCCCATCTACTACAGTCCAGTCTTCTACAGTCCCATCTACTACAGTCCAGTCTTCTACAGTCCCATCTACTACAGTCCAGTCTTCTACAGTCCAGTCTTCTACAGTCCCATCTACTACAGTCCAGTCTTCTACAGTCCCATCTACTACAGTCCAGTCTTCTACAGTCCCATCTACTACAGTCCAGTCTTCTACAGTCCCATCTACTACAGTCCCATCTACTACAGTCCAGTCTTCTACAGTCCAGTCTTCTACAGTCCCATCTACTACAGTCCCATCTACTACAGTCCAGTCTTCTACAGTCCCATCTACTACAGTCCCATCTACTACAGTCCAGTCTTCTACAGTCCCATCTACTACAGTCCAGTCTTCTACAGTCCCATCTACTACAGTCCAGTCTTCTACAGTCCCATCTACTACAGTTCAGTCTTCTACAGTCCCATCTACTACAGTCCCATCTACTACAGTCCCATCTACTACAGTCCAGTCTTCTACAATCCAGTCTTCTACAGTCCAGTCTTCTACAGTCCAGTCTTCTACAGTCCCATCTACTACAGTCCAGTCTTCTACAGTCCCATCTACTACAGTCCCATCTACTACAGTCCCATCTACTACAGTCCAGTCTTCTACAATCCAGTCTTCTACAGTCCAGTCTTCTACAGTCCAGTCTTCTACAGTCCCATCTACTACAGTCCAGTCTTCTACAGTCCCATCTACTACAGTCCAGTCTTCTACAGTCCCATCTACTACAGTCCAGTCTTCTACAGTCCCATCTACTACAGTCCAGTCTTCTACAGTCCCATCTACTACAGTCCAGTCTTCTACAGTCCAGTCTTCTACAGTCCTATCTACTACAGTCCAGTCTTCTACAGTCCCATCTACTACAGTCCCATCTTCTACAGTCCCATCTACTACAGTCCAGTCTTCTCCAGGCCCATCTACTACAGTCCAGTCTTCTACAGTCCAGTCTTCTACAGTCCCATCTACTACAGTCCAGTCTTCTACAGTCCAGTCTTCTACAGTCCCATCTACTACAGTCCAGTCTTCTACAGTCCCATCTACTACAGTCCAGTCTTCTACAGTCCCATCTACTACAGTCCAGTCTTCTACAGTCCAGTCTTCTACAGTCCCATCTACTACAGTCCAGTCTTCTACAGTCCCATCTACTACAGTCCAGTCTTCTACAGTCCCATCTACTACAGTCCAGTCTTCTACAGTCCAATATACTACAGTCCCATCTACTACAGTCCAGTCTTCTACAATCCAGTCTTCTACAGTCCAGTCTTCTACAGTCCAGTCTTCTACAGTCCCATCTACTACAGTCCAGTCTTCTACAGTCCCATCTACTACAGTCCCATCTACTACAGTCCCATCTACTACAGTCCAGTCTTCTACAATCCAGTCTTCTACAGTCCAGTCTTCTACAGTCCAGTCTTCTACAGTCCCATCTACTACAGTCCAGTCTTCTACAGTCCCATCTACTACAGTCCAGTCTTCTACAGTCCCATCTACTACAGTCCAGTCTTCTACAGTCCCATCTACTACAGTCCAGTCTTCTACAGTCCCATCTACTACAGTCCAGTCTTCTACAGTCCCATCTACTACAGTCCAGTCTTCTACAGTCCAGTCTTCTACAGTCCTATCTACTACAGTCCAGTCTTCTAAAGTCCCATCTACTACAGTCCCATCTTCTACAGTCCACTCTTCTACAGTCCCATCTACTACAGTCCAGTCTTCTACAGTCCAGTCTTCTACAGTCCCATCTACTACAGTCCAGTCTTCTACAGTCCAGTCTTCTACAGTCCCATCTACTACAGTCCAGTCTTCTACAGTCCAGTCTTCTACAGTCCCATCTACTACAGTCCAGTCTTCTCCAGTCCCATCTACTACAGTTCAGTCTTCTACGGTCCAGTCTTCTACAGTCCCATCTACTACAGTCCAGTCTTCTACACTCCCATCTACTACAGTTCAGTCTTCTACAGTCCAGTCTTCTACAGTCCCATCTACTACAGTCCCATCTACTACAGTCCAGTCTTCTACAGTCCCATCTACTACAGTCCAGTCTTCTACAGTCCCATCTACTACAGTCCAGTCTTCTACAGTCCCATCTACTACAGTTCATTCTTCTACAGTCCAGTCTTCTACAGTCCCATCTACTACAGTCCCATCTACTACAGTCCAGTCTTCTACAGTCCCATCTACTACAGTTCAGTCTTCTACAGTCCAGTCTTCTACAGTCCAGTCTTCTACAGTCCCATCTACTACAGTTCAGTCTTCTACAGTCCAGTCTTCTACAGTCCCATCTACTACAGTTCAGTCTTCTACAGTCCAGTCTTCTACAGTCCCATCTACTACAGTCCAGTCTTCTACAGTCCAGTCTTCTACAGTCCCATCTACTACAGTCCAGTCTTCTACAGTCCCATCTACTACAGTTCAGTCTTCTACAGTCCAGTCTTCTACAGTCCCATCTACTACAGTGCAGTCTTCTACAGTCCAGTCTTCTACAGTCCCATCTACTACAGTCCAGTCTTCTACAGTCCCATCTACTACAGTCCAGTCTTCTACAGTCCAGTCTTCTACAGTCCCATCTACTACAGTCCAGTCTTCTACAGTCCAGTCTTCTACAGTCCCATCTACTACAGTCCAGTCTTCTACAGTCCCATCTACTACAGTCCAGTCTTCTACAGCCCAGTCTTCTACAGTCCCATCTACTACAGTCCAGTCTTCTACAGTCCAGTCTACTACAGTCCAGTCTTCTACAGTCCCATCTACTACAGTCCAGTCTTCTACAGTCCCATCTACTACAGTTCAGTCTTCTACAGTCCCATCTACTACAGTTCAGTCTTCTACAGTCCAGTCTTCTACAGTCCCATCTACTACAGTCCCATCTACTACAGTCCAGTCTTCTACAATCCAGTCTTCTAAAATCCAGTCTTCTACAGTCCAGTCTTCTACAGTCCAGTCTTCTACAGTCCAATCAGTTACAGTCCAGTCTTCTACATTACAGTCCAGTCTTCTGGGGTCTAGTCTTTACAGTCAGGTCTTCTACTGTCCATCCTTCCATAGTCCAGTTATATATAATCCATTCTTCTACAGCCCAGTCTTGTACAGTCCATTCTCCTACAGTCCAGTGTTTCACAGTTCAGTCTTCTATACTCTAGCCTTCTACAGTCCAGTCTATTATAGTCCCGTTTTCAATACTCCAGTCTTCTACAGTCCCATCTACTACACTTCCGTCTTTACAGTCCAGTCTTCTACAATCCAGTCTTCTACAGCCTAGTCTTGTACAGTCCATTCTTCTATAGTCTAGTCTTCTAAAGTCCAATCATCTACAGTCCAGTCTTTACATTCCAGTCTTCTACAATCCAGTTTTTACAGTCCAGCCTTCTACAATTCATTCTTCTATAGTCCAGTCTTCTACAGACCAGTGTTTTATTGTCCAGTTTTCTACAGTTCCATCTACTACAGTTCAGTCTTTAATAGTCCAGTCTTCTACAGTTTAGTTTTCTACTGTCCAGTCTTTTATACTCCAGTCTTCTATAGTCCAGTCATTCACAATCCAGTCTTCCATAGTCCATTCTTTACACTCCAGTCTTCTACAGTCCAACCTTCTATTGTCCAGTCTTCTACAGTCCCATCTACTACAGTTCAGTCTTTCATAGTCCAGTCTTCTATAGTTCAGTCTTCCACTGCCCAGTCTTTACAGTCCTGTCTTCTACAATCCAGTCTTCTACAATCCAGTCTTCTACAATCCAGTCTTCTACAGTCCAGTCTTTTATCTCCAGTCTTCTACTGTCCAGTCCTCCATGGTTCAGTCTTCTATAGTCCAACCTTCTATAGTCCAGTCCTTAAAGTCCAGTCTTCTACAATCCAGTCTTCTACAGTCCAGTCTTTTATCTCCAGTCTTCTACTGTCCAGTCCTCCATGGTTCAGTCTTCTATAGTCCAACCTTCTATAGTCCAGTCCTTAAAGTCCAGTCTTTACAATCCAGTCTTCTAAATACCCAGGGCTGGATTCCTGACAAGGCCACTGAGGCCAGGCCTCGCGGCGGCAGTGGGTGCACGGGCGGCGCCGCGGCAACAGGGGGGTGAAAAAATCCTGTCGTCCTGGCAGAGGCCGAGTTTTCTATTGATGTGCAGAGCTGATAACTTGGCCGTGCTTTTAGCAATATACTATACGTCTTAGCCGGGTCGTGTTTAAACAAATGAAGGGGGGCTTTTGCAATGTTGTTGGGCGGCTTTGCACGAGTATATTGCTAATACTACCCCCAAGTTATCAGCACTGCCCATCAATTAAAAACTCGGCCTCTTCAGTAGCTATCCGCCCCTTAGATGATATAACAGTAATGCACCCGCCCCCTTGCAGAGTAGCACGAGCATCGGGAGCGTGCAGCAGCATCTGTCACAATATCATCGTCATTGCGCAGGCGCCGTGTTCAGCTGACTCTGAGCAATTTATCTTCGGCTATTTCCGTCGGCCCGCTTTTGGTTCGTACTGCGCAAACGCTGCACCTGCGCAGTACAGGGGGGACATTATCTGATGGGGGGACACTCATCGGCAGAACACCGGCACCCCGACCGGCGACTACTATCAACAAGTCCCGATGTTCCGTCACGGCGTCAGGCAAATGGGAGGGGTCTTTTAATCCTGGAGTGAACCTATAAGAAAACTGGTGCCGGAGACCTCCCAGCCCTCTCCTCCTGACAGAGGACCTTCACATCCAGTCCAGGGTTCATCTGTCTCCACATCTTCCAGGCAGCTATGATTCTCCCATCACAACTGCTCTGCCTCTGGGCCCCCTCCAGGACGAGATTCCAGTGCCAAGCAGAATATTTGACTCAAAGGTATTTAATTCCTTGCTGGGTGTGCTACATAATGCATATATTTACAGTTATTATTGTATAAAAACAGTGCACAAATACACTAGTGTAGCGGACCCCCCAATAATAGGGGTCGCTATGCCTAAATTTAGAGGGTAGCCTGAGCTAATAGTTGGGCTCAGGCTGTTGAATTCTTCAAACTGGCTTCTGCTCTAAGGTAATGTTACCTGGCAGTGCAGTTCCCTGTGGCCTGTGGGTGGCACTGTTGCCCTGGGTTCGGGTTGAACCACGGGTAGCATTGCAGTGCTATTGGGTGTCCTCTCTCGGCGGTCGTTCAGTGGGCGTGGTCTACCTGCTGTGCATGCCGGGAGAGGGTACTTAAGGGGCAGATGCCATTAGACGAGGAGTTCGGAGGTGATCCAGAGGACCCCTTGGTCCTAGGCGCGTACCCCTCCTTCGGTACGTGCGTGTGTATTCAGACCTTTAGCCCGAGGCTGCATCTTGCAAGCAAGGGATCTGTGTGCTACACTAGGTATGTCTTCAATAACACAATATGAAAATCACAAGTACTTTCAGTTTTTTTTGGTGGGGGGGGTATTTTTAATGTAATTTAATAAAAAAAATTACCCCATTTCTATCACATGGGGGGAGGGGGGCTCAGAAGCCCCCTATGTGATGGTGTGTGTGTGTGTGTGGGGGGGGGGGGGTTGGCGTCATTGAAGGACCCGGCCTTGGGGCGGCAAAGGGAGTAAATCCGGGCCTGTACATACCAGTCCTCCATAGCTCAGTCTTCTATAGTCCAGTCCTTACAGTCCAGTCTTCTAGAGTCCAACCTTCCACAGTCCAGTCTTCTATAGTCCAACCTTCCACAGTCCAGTCTTCTAGAGTCCAACCTTCCACAGTCCAGTCTTCTAGAGTCCAACCTTCCACAGTCCAGTCTTCTATAGTCCAACCTTCCACAGTCCAGTCTTCTATAGTCCAACCTTCCACAGTCCAGTCTTCTATAGTCCAACCTTCCACAGTCCAGTCTTCTATAGTCCAACCTTCCACAGTCCAGTCTTCTATAGTCCAACCTTCCACAGTCCAGTCTTCTATAGTCTAACCTTCCACAGTCCAGTCTTCTAGAGTCCAACCTTCCACAGTCCAGTCTTCTAGAGTCCAACCTTCCACAGTCCAGTCTTCTAGAGTCCAACCTTCCACAGTCCAGTCTTCTAGAGTCCAACCTTCCACAGTCCAGTCTTCTATAGTCCAACCTTCCACAGTCCAGTCTTCTATAGTCCAACCTTCCACAGTCCAGTCTTCTATAGTCCAACCTTCCACAGTCCAGTCTTCTAGAGTCCAACCTTCCACAGTCCAGTCTTCTAGAGACCAACCTTCCACAGTCCAGTCTTCTATAGTCCAACCTTCCACAGTCCAGTCTTCTATAGTCCAACCTTCCACAGTCCAGTCTTCTAGAGTCCAACCTTCCACAGTCCAGTCTTCTATAGTCCAACCTTCCACAGTCCAGTCTTCTATAGTCCAACCTTCCACAGTCCAGTCTTCTATAGTCCAACCTTCCACAGTCCAGTCTTCTATAGTCCAGCCTTCCACAGTCCAGTCTTCTATAGTCCAACCTTCCACAGTCCAGTCTTCTAGAGTCCAACCTTCCACAGTCCAGTCTTCTATAGTCCAACCTTCCACAGTCCAGTCTTCTATAGTCCAACCTTCCACAGTCCAGTCTTCTATAGTCCAACCTTCCACAGTCCAGTCTTCTATAGTCCAACCTTCCACAGTCCAGTCTTCTATAGTCCAACCTTCCACAGTCCAGTCTTCTAGAGTCCAATATGTTACAGTTCAGCCTTCCACAGTCCGGTATTCTACAATCTAGTCTTGTACAGTCCAGTCCTCTAAAATCCAGTATTTTATAGCCCGGTCTTCTACAGTCAAGTCAACTACAGTCCAGTTCTGCTGCCAGGACCTCTACCATCCTTATCTGGTGCCCCATGCAGTCAGCTTCTCGGCTTTCCTAGGACCAAGCTCCTGTGAGGGTATCCCTGCTGGAACACCAGCTGCTGTCTCATCTAAGCCTTTTTCAACCACCCTATATCTGTCATTTTGTGAATATATATATATATTTAATTCAATTAGCAATGTAACAGAAAGCCAAGCTGTTCCTGATGAGTCATTCTGGTGCACAGGATATAAAAAGTAACTCTCGGGGACATGGATTTCGTTTATTGCTGACCACAGACAAGCAGATCGTTTGGCAGCCGCTGAATGTTAATTTTAATGACGGGATTCCGATCGCTCTTCGTAGGGCTGCGAGTGACTCACCCCAGCGGTAAGCACAGTGCCGCCATGTTGTTGTCCGGGTCCCCGGGTCCCCAGGCTGCCGGGGAATCTTTATAAACATTTTTCTTTGCTGAGGAGTGAAGAACTGAGACCCGCCCACAAGGAGCAGACACCTCCCGCTCATTCAGCTGCTTATTATCGCCATCTCGATAATCTTAAGCCGTCCATTTGTAGAATTGTTTTTTTTTTAATCTATGACCAGCTAATGCCGAACTCCATATTTCCCGTAATGTATAATAATAATTATAGAGTGTAACACACCGCCAATACTCTCACCTTCAGCTTGGTGCGGTTGTTCTTTTGGGAATTGAGAATAGGTGTGAGTTGAGTGTTCAGTCTGAATGCAAGTTTAGGGTGTTCAGCCTGGACAGACATGACCGCCTCCGGCTGTCAATGGTTGCTAAGGAAGCAGCATGTGCCTGCCCCTGCCGTGTCCTTACCAACCACTGACATCACTCGGCCTATTCACTTACATGGCTGGGAATCCTCGGGAATGACATCATTGCCAAAATATGGCGATATGTACTGTAGGTAATGATGTCACCACTATTTCTTCCTTATATAGAAAATGACAGCTTGGGGAGCCTATGAGTACCATGAGGATCAGAAGCGTGTGGCGGATCGGCGAGTCGGCGAGCAGCAGACATCGTGATTGATGGAGGATTTACAAGAAGGGACTTTTTTGGGAGATTTTTAGTTTTTTGATAAAGGACGTGTCAAACATTCGGGTGTCTTTATTTCCAGGTAACATCTTTTTTACATTTTTGAATGAGTAGGAGTAGTATGTACACTGCATTCATTCACGTCAGGGTGGTATCTGGTTCCCCCTTAATAATGAAGGGCGCTTAGGGTTGGGGTTACAAATCCACTCATCCCTAGTAGCCCTTAATCTGTTCGCGCCCGTGCTATAGCTGAAAGACAGTTACATCGTGGGCCTAAATTGCTAGAATTGCCTAAATTCCCATGCATGAGCTGCCTGCACGCCCCCTGTGGGGTGCTCGGTGATCAGCGAGTCCATGAGATCCCGCCCCTTACCACATGATCAGCCAATGACAAGTGATCACATAATGTAAATAGAAGCCGGTAATCAGCTTGACAGCGTGGAGTAAACAGGACACTCCAGACCCACTGCTACTAAGCAGTGCCCACCAGTGCTGCCAATTAGTGCCCATCAGTGCCTCATCATCAGTGCTGCCTATCAGTGTCCATCACTGCCCATCAGAGCCTCACCATCAGTGCCACCTATCAGTGCCCATCAGTGCCGCCTATCAGTACCCACCAGTGCCACTTATCAGTGCCCATCAGTGCTGCCAATTAGTGCCCATCAGTGCCTCATCATCAGTGCTGCCTATCAGTGTCCACCAGTGCCACCTATCAGTGTCCATCACTGCCCATCAGAGCCACACCATCAGTGCCACCTATCAGTGCCCATCAGTGCTGCCTATCAGTACCCACCAGTGCCACCTATCAGTGCCCATCAGTGCTGCCAATCAGTGCCCATCAGTGCCTCATCATCAGTGCCCATCAGTGCCGTCTATCAGTGCTACCTATCAGTGCCACCTATAAGTGCCCATCAGTGCCTCATCATCAGTGCCACCTAACAGTGCCTCATCATCAGTGCCAACTATCAGTGCCTCATAATCAGTGCCACCTATCAGTGTCCATCAGTGCCGCCTATCAGTGCCCATCAGTGCCACCTATCAGTGCTGCCTATCAGTGCCTCATCATCAGTGCCACCTATAAGTGCCCATCAGTGCTGCCTATCAGTGCCCATCAGTGCCACCTATCAGTGCTGCCTATCAGTGTCACCTATCAGTGCCTATCAGTCCTGCCTATCAGTGCCCATCTGTGCCACCTATCAGTGCCTATCAGTGCTGCCTATCAGTGCCACCTATCAGTGCCCATCAGTGCCCATCTGTGTTACCTATCAGTGTAATTGTCATTCAAAGTGTGACAGGGCTGAAAGCTGGAAATTGGCCTGGGCAGGAAGGGGGGTAAAATTGCCCAGTAAGCAAGTGGTTAAAGCTGAACTCTGGGAATAAGACAGACTCTACCCGTGCAGTGTGCCCCCCTTGCACTGTAAGGGTTAAATACTTATTTATTGTGGGGGTGACGTGTATTACGTCCCTTGTTCCTGGGTCCAGCACCGTTCCTCGTGGGCGGTCCCTCGGCTTCATGGGGTTCAGTGTAGGGCTAAAAGCCCTGCCTTGTATATGAGGTGAGGAGAATGTGCAGGGCTGCTGTTAGAAATCACGGGGCCCCCTACAGCCTACCTGGCAGCCCCCCCCCCCCCCAAATATAGCAAAACAATATTTTCACCAAAAAATCATTAGCAGACACAAACATAACAGAGAAACTGTGTGAATTAGCCCTTTTTTTTTATATTTTTGTAAAATCTTTAAACATTTTTTTTTATAGTTTAAAAAAAAAGTTAAAATTTTTTTAAATGATTTTATTTAAGAATTAAAAAAAGTAGCATTTTTAAAACAGCTTACCTGTAAAATCCTTTTCTTGGAGTACATCACGGGACACAGAGCGACATAGTCATTACTAATGGGTTATATAGAATTACCTTCAGGTGCTGGCACTGGCAACTTCCAAAACAGGAAGTACCCTCCCCTATATAAGCCCCTCCCATCCGGGAGTACCTCAGTTTTGTAGCAAAGCAATACGTGTCCCCAAAAGAGGGGTGGGAGCTCTGTGTCCCGTGATGTACTCCAAGAAAAGGATTTTACAGGTAAGCTGTTTTAAAAATCCTACTTTCTTGTTCATACATCACGGGACACAGAGCAGCATAGTCATTACTATGTGGGACGTCCCAAAGCAATGCCAAATGAGGGGAGGGATACACCATACATAAGCTGGGCGCCATCAGGCATGAGGATCTTTTGCGGCCTGCAACACACTGCGCCCAAAGGCGACATCCTCCTGACTTCTAACATCCACCTGGTAGAACCTAGTAAACGTGTGTACTGAAGACCATGTTGCGGCCTTACAGATTTGAGCCAGGGAGGCCTGGTGATGCACTGCCCATGAAGTTCCAACTGCTCTCGTGGAGTGCGCCCTAACTTTGAACGGAGGCGGTCTACTTCTCAAGCCATAGGCTTGCATTATGACCTGTCGAATCCACTTGGCTAAAGTAGATTTTGACGCTGCCTGACCCTTTCTGGGGCCTTCCGGCAGAACAAACAAAGTATCCGTTCTGCGAATCTGAGCAGTGGCTTTTAGATAAGCTTTAACTGCTCTTACTACATCCAAAGAATGTAATAATTTTTCCTCTACTGAACTAGGTTTGGGGAAAAAAGAAGGAAGAACCACATCTTGGTTCAAATGAAACCTCGATACCACCTTAGGAAGAAAGGCTGGGTGAGGACGTAATACTACTCTGTCCTTATGGATAACCAGATATGGCTCTTTACAGGACATGGCGGCTAATTCCGACACTCTTCTAGCCGAGCATATGGCTACTAAAAATATCAATTTCCTGGTGAGTAGAACCAAGGAAATGTGCCGCAAAGGTTCAAATGGCTGCTTCTGCAGAACCGACAGAACCAAATTTAGATCCCATGGGCATATGGGAGCCTTAATCGGTGGAATAATACGAGTCACACCTTGCATAAAGGATTTGACAAGTGAATGCATAGCCAGGGGCCTTTGAAATAGTATTGATAAGGCCGAAACCTGGCCCTTGATAGTACTTAAGGCAAACTTCCTGTCTACAGCCCACTGCAGGAAGTCCAGAATTCTGCCTATAACGTACTTACGTGGATGCCATTTTCTGGCCTCGCACCAAGTGATGTACGCCTTCCAAACTCTATAGTAGATCTGCCTGGATACAAGCTTCCTGGCATTGATTATAGTTGATACCACAGAGTTAGAGAGACCTCTCTTCTTTAGGATGTGGGACTCAATAGCCAGGCCGTTAAACTTAGAGTTAGTAAGGAAGGGTGGTATATCGGTCCTTGCGAAAGCAGGTCCGGACGACGTGGAAGGGTCCAAGGACTCCCCACAGATATTTTGATGATCTCCGCGTACCAGGCCCTTCGGGGCCATGCTGGAGCCACCAGGATCACCGGCTTCTTCTCCAACCTGACTCTGCGAAGGAGTCGAGGCAACAATTGTAGCGGAGGGAATGCATATATCAGTCTGAACTGATCCCAAGGGAACACCAGAGCATCCGAGCCGCAAGCGAGGGGATCCCTTGTCCGGGAGACAAATCTGTCCACCTTTGCGTTGAATCTGGATGCTAGCAGATCTACATCCGGTGTTCCCCACCGCTGACATATTGCTCGGAAGACCTCGGGATGAAGGGACCATTCCCCTGGGCATAACTGTTGGCGACTCAGAAAGTCCGCCTTCCAATTCTCCACCCCTGGAATGAAGACAGCTGATATACATGGGACATGCTTTTCTGCCCATTCCAGGATGTGACTTACTTCCCTCTGGGCTGCACGACTCCTGGTGCCTCCCTGATGATTGATATATGCCACTGCTGTGGCATTGTCTGATTGAATTCTGACAGGGGACCCTTGGAGTCTGGATGTCCAGGCTACTAGGGCGTACCGGGCTGCTCGTATCTCTAAGAGATTGATGGGCAGGGTTTTTACTACATTTGACCATCTGCCCTGGAGAGACCATTGCTCCAGTACTGCCCCCCAGCCTGTAAGGCTGGCATCTGTAGTGACCACCTTCCAAGATATCGGGCTGAAGGGTTTTCCCTTCTGGAGATTCTGGGGGATCAACCACCAGCAGAGACTCTTCCGAACGGAAGGGGACAAAGCCATCGGGAAGTCTAGAGCCTGAACTTTTCCGTTCCAGGCTGACAATATGGCCCTTTGTAAATTCCTTGAGTGGAATTGGGCGTATGGCACAGCTTCGAATGATGCTACCATCTTTCCTAGCAGCCTCATGCACAGGCGTATGGACAGCTGTCTTTTTGCACAAAGCAGACGGACCAAGCCCCTCAAAGAGGATACCTTGTCTAGAGGTAAGAAAATCTTCCTCTGGTCTGAATCCAGCCGTAGCCCTAGATATACCAGGTTTTTCACTGGCTGTAGGGCTGACTTGTCCAGGTTGATGACCCAACCGTGAGATTCTAGATACTTGATTGTATCGACAATTACCACTTCTAGTTTGGCAACTGAGTGGTCCATCAACAACAGGTCGTCTAGGTATGCCATTATCGTTACACCCCGTGTTCTTAGATCGGCCAACAGTGGGGCCAGAATTTTTGTGAACACTCGTGGTGCTGTGGCCAGACCGAATGGTAAGGCTCTGAACTGAAAATGGCGCCCTTCTACTGCAAAGCGTAGGAATTTTTGATGACCTGGAAAGATGGGAACATGCAAGTAAGCATCTTTGATGTCGATCGAGGCTAACCATTCCTCCCCTTGTAGGGCAGCAGTGACCGATCGGATCGACTCCATCCGGAAAGACCGGACGTTTAGAAATTTGTTTAGACTCTTTAGGTCCAATATGGGTCTTATGTCCCCGTTTGGCTTCGGGACTGTGAAAAGGTTTGAGTAGAAACCCAACCCCCACTCTTCCATAGGAACCTCCATAATTACTCCTTGGAGCAATAGTTGTTCTAACGCCAATAGGAGAGACCGTCTTTTCAGAGGGTCTCTTGGCATGCCTGACCACATAAAATGGGACGGAGGAGACTCTTTTAACTCCAACTTGTATCCCAGAGTTACTGCGGAGAGCACCCATCTGTCTTTGATCGTCTCCCGCCAGGTCTCTGCGAACAACTGAAGTCTTCCCCCCACCCGACTGAGTGGGGGCAGCCCTTCATAGGCTTGACTTGGAGGCTGGTTTAGTACCTCTTCGGATCCAGGGTTTCTTATTACCCTGCGACTGTCCCTGATTTTTACCCCCTGAGTTTGACCGAGGAGGCCGTCGGAACTGCTTAGTAGCAGACGTCGCAGGGATAGGAGAGGTAGTCCTCTTAAAAGATGGACCCCTAGACCTCTTCTTACTCGGTAAGAGAGTACTTTTACCACTGGAAATCTTCTGGATATACTTATCCAGGTCTTCGCCAAAAAGGCGTTCCCCATGAAATGGGAAGCTAACTAAGAGCTTCTTACAGGGAGCTTCAGCAGACCAGTTTTTGAGCCACAGAAGCCTACGCATATGTACCAAAGACAGCGTGAGGCGGGAGGCCTGATGGATAGAATCCTTGATGGCGTCAACCGCAAAGCATAATGCTCTAGGCAGATCAGCCAGAGCCTGGGCCTGCTGGTCTGGCAATCCCTCAGGACCATTTTCATTTGATCCTTTAAAGCTTGGCAGACTCCAATAGCTGCCACTGCTGGCTGTGTAACAGCCCCTGCTGTGGAAAAAGCAGATTTTAATAAAGATTCCAATTTTTTATCCACTGGATCTTTGAACATTTGAACATTATCTACTGGGCATGTCAGTGATTTGTTCACAGAAGAGATGGCTGCATCCACCGTAGGAACATTCCATCTCTGGGTGAACTTTTCCTCCATGGGATAGATCACCGGAAACCTTTTAGGCGGAACAAATAGTTTATCAGGATGTTCCCAGTCCTGGTATATAAGTCCTTCCAATAATGGATGTATTGGAAAGGAGCAATTAATCTGGGGAGCTTTTAGCGACCCCAATGAGGAGACAGCAGTAGTTGATGGTTCAACAAGAGGCATTTTAAATGCAGATCGAACCATGTCAGTTAGGGTCTGGACCCACAATCTTTCAGTCTGTGATGCTGAAAATGGTTCATCTACTGTAGATTCCTCAAAAACAGAGTTAACCTCCTCCTGATCCCCTTCAGGTAGGTCGGTCCCTTCCTGGGACTGTTGCTCTGCCAACAGGCACTCTAATGGAGGTGATGGAGATCTGGCGCGCTTTCTTTCCTGTAGAGAAGAAGCGATCAATGCTGCCAATCTCTGCTCCAACCCTCCAGAGTTGAGGAAAAAACCTCCTCTGTTATATATGCAGGAGCAGGTGGACTGAGGACAGCCGCAGTACCTGGCACTCCCGGGGGTTCCTTATGGGTATTAACCTCTGATTTCTCAGGGGAGGAGGGTGCAGATGACTGCTCCAGATCCTCAGAGCCCGATGGAGACCCCCTACACTTCCTGAGAGGTATATCTCGGAGTTTTTTAGGCGGCATATTCCTTAGTTCAAAGCTGAGGTATTCCAGCCGCAATACACTCCTTACTGAAATAGTCTAATGCAATTTGCTGCTATGTACATCAGTGGGTGTCTACTAATGCGTCTTTCTGGGGATGCCTGTATCAACCGCCCGCTGTAAGCCCCTATACCATGCTACCAGCTCCTTTTTCATGCTCTGTGTCCATAGCAAGCAGCGTGGACTGAGTCCTTTTATCTTGCTGGGACGCCCGCACATGCGCAGAAGCGCTGGGCGCACAGAGCGCGTCATCCGCCAGGCTCCGCCCCCTTTTTTGAAGCTAAACCTTATAAAAGGAAAGCATGTGTGCGCGCGCGCGCGTGCACGTGTGCGCTCTTGGCGCCATGTAGGGAGAGGAGCCAGGGTCCCTGTTTCACCAGGACTCGGGGATGGAAGGAAACTACTTGGCAGCATGACAGAGGAATGCAGCTTCCCTGATAGAGAGCTCACTCATCTGCCTGGACTTTCACCATGGAAGGAATAGTCCCAAGAAAAAAGACGTTCCACAGCGGCCTCTAGTGGACAAACACAGGTACCGCACTTTTGTCTTTTTTTTTTTTTTTTTTAAACCTCCTTTATGAAAAAACATTTCCAGGTTTACAGTTTTTTTAAAACTTCCCTTATGAAAAAACATTTCTAGGATTTCTTAGGCATATACAGCTATTAGCGGGAATACCTTTTAGGTAACAGGCAGAAAGACATATTAGGTTTGGGGGTCCCCTCAATAGAACCAAGTTCCTGAGGGGCCCCCACTTACCTTTTCCCCGCCGCAGGACTTTGTTTGGTCCACAGAAGCCCAAACTTCACCTCTCACGGCAGGCATTGTACTAGACCTTCAGGGACCGGGTTCCCAAGGATTCCACTCCCCTGGACCTGTATAGCACCCTGCACAGATAGCCTCTTGGTCGTGGGTATGACCAGAGCTCTGGATCCCAGGGTCCAGCCCTCCTAAGAGAGGCATTACAGGCAAAACCCTGCTCTTCTCTGCAAGGCCCGGGTACCGACCGTTTAGCTATGAAGCTTTTTTTTTGGTCGGATCCGGAATAGCTTGCTAAGGCCCAGAGAACCTGTACACAAGCCCAGATGAATACATGTTAACCTTGGCCAACACCTTAGACACTGGCAAAAAACTGAGGTACTCCCGGATGGGAGGGGCTTATATAGGGGAGGGTACTTCCTGTTTTGGAAGTTGCCAGTGCCAGCACCTGAAGATAATTCTATATAACCCACATAGTAATGACTATGCTGCTCTGTGTCCCGTGATGTATGAACAAGAAAATAATTTTTTTACAATTAGTTATTTTAGTACGAAACAAGTAAGCAGGCATTGCCATGAGGGGGGGGGGGGGGGGGCAGCACAGTGACACACAGGGGGGGAATCAGAAGCAGGCAGAACAGGGAGGGGGAAACAATTACAAGAACAATTCCCTGTCTGTGTCTCTCCCTGCAGCAGCTGAAAGCCAGCAGGAGAGAGAGAACCCATCTTTCAGCTGCTGCAGAGAGACGCACAGGGCATCCTTCTGTAATTGCCCCTCCAGCCGACTTCACTAATTCCCTCTTCTGTCTGGGCCCCCCTACAGGAGGACTGGTGCCCCCCCCCCCATCAGCGGCCCTGAGAATGTGACTGTGGTCTGACGGAGTGAGGAAGCCGTAGGCCTTAGCCTTAGGCCTGCTGTGAGCCAGGAATAAGGGGAGCGCACCCCTAGACTGAAAAAAATATTTATTTATTAAAGGTTTTTACAAATAAAACAAAAATGTTTTTTCTACAATGCAATAAAACAATAAGAATAAATAAATAAATAAATAAATAAACATTAGTACATACCACATGCAGTCCAGTGCGTTTTTTCTTCTGCATCAAAAACGCATGGAAAGTGAGTTCTATGGTTTTCAATGGCATCGTTATATAGGAGGTGAGGATGAAATAGACACAAGTCCCCCCCCCCCCCCGTGTGATGAGATGTCAGTGTTACATTGTATCTCCCTGTATGTTGTGCTCCTTCAGGTGATTATCTAATAGTTTTATGAAACCATCGATGCTCCTCCCCCGCTGAGACCACCGCCTGTGGAAGGGAATTCCACATCCTTGCCGCTCTTACAGTAAAGAACCCTCTACATAGTTTCTGGTTAAACCTCTTTTCTCCTAATTTTAGTGAGTGGCCACGTGTCTTATTAAACTCCCTTCCATGGAAAAGTTTTCTCCCTATTGTGGGGTCACCAGTACGGTATTTGTACATTGAAATCATCTCCCCTCTCCAGTGTCTCTTCAGAGAGAATAAGTTCAGAGCTCACAACCTTTCCTCAGAACTAATATCCTCCAGACCCTTTATTAGCTTTGTTGCCCTTCTTTGTACTCTCTCCATTTCCAGTACATCCTTCCTGAGGACTGGTGCCCAGAACTGGACGGCATACTCCAGGTGCGGCCGGACCAGAGTCTTGTAGAGCGGGAGAATTATCCTTTTATCTCTGGAGTTATTCCCCTTTTTTAATGCCAATATTCTGTTTGCTTTGTTAGCAGCAGCTTGGCATTGCTGAGCCAATCATCTACTAGGACCCCCAGCCCCTTTTCCACCCTAGATCCCCCCCAGAGGTTCTCCCCCCATACCTGAGCTCCTCCCTCCCCATACATGAGCTCCTCCCTCCCCCATACCTGAGCCTATCATCTACTAGGACCCCCAGGTCCTTTTCCATCCTAGATCCCCCCCAGAGGTTCTCCCCCCATACCTGAGCTCCTCCCTCCCCATACCTGAGCTCCTCCCTCCCCCATACCTGAGCCTATCATCTACTAGGACCCCCAGGTCCTTTTCCATCCTAGATCCCCCCCAGAGGTTCTCCCCCCATACCTGAGCTCCTCCATCCCCCATACCTGAGCCTATCATCTACTAGGACCCCCAGGTCCTTCTCCATCCTAGATTCCCCCCCAGAGGTTCTCCCCCCATACCTGAGCTCCTCCCTCCCCCATACCTGAGCTCCTCCCCCCATACCTGAGCTCCTCCCCTCCATACCTGAGCTCCTCCCTCCCCCATACCTGAGCTCCTCCCCCATACCTGAGCCCCTCCCCTCCATACCTGAGCTCCTCCCTCCCACATACCTGAGCTCCTCCCTCCCCCATACCTGAGCTCCTCCCTCCCCCATACCTGAGCCTATCATCTACTAGGACCCCCAGGTCCTTTTCCATCCTAGATCCCCCCAAAGGTTCTCCACCCATACCTGAGCTCCTCCCTCCCCCATACCTGACCTCCTCCCTCCCCCATACCTTAGCCTATCTTCTACTAGGACCCCCAGGTCCTTTTTCATCCTAGATCCCCCCAAATGGTTCTCCACCCATACCTGAGCTCCTCCCTCCCCCATACCTGACCTCCTCCCCCCATACCTGAGCTCCTCCCTCCCCCATACCATAGCCTATCATCTACTAGGACCCCCAGGTCCTTTTCCATCCTAGATCCCCTCAGAGGTTCTCCACCCATACCTGAGTCCCTCCCTCCCCCATACCTGAGCTCCTCCCTCCCCCATACCTCAGACTATCATCTACTAGGACCCCCAGGTCTTTTTCCATCCTAGATCCCCCCAAAGGTTCTCCACCCATACCTGAGCTCCTCCCTCCCCCATACCTGACCTCCTCCCTCCCCCATACCTTAGCCTATCTTCTACTAGGACCCCCAGGTCCTTTTTCATCCTAGATCCCCTCAAATGGTTCTCCACCCATACCTGAGCTCCTCCCTCCCCCATACCTGACCTCCTCCCCCCATACCTGAGCTCCTCCCTCCCCCATACCATAGCCTATCATCTACTAGGACCCCAGGTCCTTTTCCATCCTAGATCCCCTCAGAGGTTCTCCACCCATACCTGAGCCCCTCCCTCCCCCATACCTGAGCTCCTCCCTCCCCCATACCTGAGCCTATCATCTACTAGGACCCCCAGGTCCTTTTCCATCCTAGATCCCCTCAGAGGTTCTCCACCCATACCTGAGCCCCTCCCTCCCCCATACCTGAGCTCCTCCCTCCCCCATACCTTAGCCTATCATCTACTAGGACCCCCAGGTTCTTTTCCATCCTAGATCCCCCCAGATATTCTCCCCCCAGTCTATAGATTGCATTCAGATTTTTACCACCCAAATGTATTATTTTACATTTTTCTACATTGAACCTCATTTGCCATGTAGTTGCCCCCCCCCCCAATAATTTGTTCAGATCTTCTTGTAAGGTTTCCACATCCTGCGGAGAAGTTATTGCCCTGCTTAGCTTAGTATTGTCCGCAAATACAGAGATTGATCTGCTTACTACACCTAGAGGAATCCTACGGGAGTGGGGGGGCGGAGCCTGGCCCTCGAGGTCCGCCTATGGACAAGGTGTTGGAGGGGACACTCCTATGGGAGTGGGGGGAGCCTGGGCCCCCACGGACTGAAGTTCTGCACGTCTCTTCATGGAGAGTCCATCCGGATTGGATGTGGCCGCTATAATTGGGAGGAGTTATAATCCACCATTGGGGAGCAATCAATGGGACGACGCGCTGCTGTCCTCTCCCCTCCTCCACCAAAGAACAGCTAATAGATGATCAATAAATAACCCAATACACAGATGGTGACCATAGCAACCAGTCCCCGCCCACCCCATGTCTGCAGAGCTCTCATTGGCTGCTGCAGATGACAGTAATTTATAATAAATCCTTTATTTGGAAACTGAGCCAGCAAAGTGCAGCCAGTCATAGAGAACACAGAGCAGTCATTGTGCTTATCAATTACCCACAATCCTCTCTGATTTCCGGAATGTGATTTACAGGTGTACACCTAGTTACCGCCATAGTTACCGTATTTACCATAATATCAGCACCCATAACATAACCTAACAGTTTTACCGTATTCACCCTCATAGACTGGACTTTTTTTACCACAACAAGTTATTTAATAATAATAATAATTTAAAGCTTCTGACATCACAAGTGGGAGGAGCCAACTGCCATATAGCAGGTGCTGCCCTCTGCTGGGTATCATTTGTTCCTGAGCATCGTGAAGGTAGGTTCTCCTTTTCTCCTCTCCTGAGTCTCGGTGTTCTGCTGAATAAGTTCCGCCCGGCAGATAAGGACCCCCTTGTACTGCGCAGGCACGGCGGCTATCCTCCGAAAATAGCCGAACAGTACACGGCGCATGCACAATGACTATGGCATATGTCCGCACGCTCCCGATGCTAGTGCTTCTCTGCAGGGGGATTCTAACAATAAAGTACACGTCTTAGCAGGGCGTGTTGATGGGCGTGGTGATGGGCGTGTTGATGGGCGTGGTGATGGGCATGTTGATGGGCGTGGTGATGGGCGTGTTGATGGGCGGGTTCTGCAATGTTAATATTAAAATGTGAGAAGTATTGAAATTGTCCATCAACATTGGTGCCCTTATCATCTCTGTGCATCATTTTGTGAGTAAAATGTGCAAATGCCCCGCTAAGACGTGTACTTTATTGTTTAAATCACTCCCACCCCTTACAGAGTAGCAGTAGATTAGGGAGTGTGCGGCATTAGCATCGGGAGCGTGCGGCATTAGCATCGGGAGCGTGCGGCATTAGCATCGGGAGCGTGCGGCAGATTGGCGCATGCGCCGTGTAGAGCTGAGTGTCAGCTCTACATGTTTGGCTATTTTCGGAGGCTTGGTAGGCTCGGTTGAGGTTTGTACTGCGCAAGCGCCACGCCTGCGCAGTACAGGGGGGTCCAAATCACCGGGGGAACATTTTCTGCAGAACACCGGGACAGATTTCCACCCAACATACCCAGAATAATCTGACATCACACATTTCCCACAATTCTCTGCTTCTCCTTTATTCATTCATTTACACAAATATATTTGAAAAAAAAAATTTTTTTTTTTTTTTTTTTTTATAAATTTGATGGGAAAGAAAATCCCTCCAGATCTCTCATTATTGATCATTGTTATTTGTTATTGGAGCGCATTGATATTACAGAGAGGATTTTACATATTAAATATCAGATTGATAAGAGTCCCCATAACATGATAGATAGAAATTTATTGAAAAATATATAAATAAATAATAATAATCATTATATATGCATTTATATATGGCAGTCGGAAGTATATATAATTTATTAAAAAATATATAAATATTTATATATACACACATACAGTAAAACATATATATTTAAATACAGTATATTTACATTTTCAATCATTCTTAGATAGATGTAATTGATTGATTATGTATATACAGTATATAGGGGGGAGGGGGGTTCTATATTTGAATCCAAACTGAGTTTTCAGGTAAAATCAGAGAATCAGATTTCAGTTACAAACCTCCCTGAATGGTGTCTGTCAGTGTCAGTTGGGAAGTGGCAGTTTGTTTTTAGTCCAATGATATCTGAAAATTGCAGCCGGCTGCCTAATATGAAGGTCCTCAGCCTTGTGTTAGAGCTTTGTGAATGAAGCCTCTCTGGTTCGGTTCCCCCCGGGAATGTGTATATATGATTTACATTCATATTTCCGCTGCTGCTGACACCGGGATTGGCTGATTTGTCTCTGTCTGCACTGACTTAGAGGATCCCGTTATTTCCGGTTATACATCCGCCCGTTATATAAGCCCATTTCCAGCTGAATTCTCACCCAGCAGCTTCCTTTCACAACTATATCACCCACAATTCTCCATAGGTGGCGCTCTGAAAGCCTTTACATTCCATCAGATTAGAGAAGGGGGAGGCAACCTGGGGCACTCCAGCTGTTGCAGAACTACAAGTCCCATCATGCCTCTGGGAGTAATTGGAACTGCCAGCCTTGCAATACCTCATGGGAAATGTAGTTCCACAACAGCTGGTGGGCTACTGGTTGCCTCCCCCTGATTTAGAGTTGCCTGTGAATGGCGGCCCCAGAATGATTGAAGTCATTGGGGTATGTGCACCCCAGACCTAATATGTGCACCCGCCCCCACACACACATGCCTGAATAGTAGCCCCGCCCCCTAATTACTTCCAAATCTTATTTAGGACCTTCAAAATGTTCCTCATTGAAATAATCCGCAACTCTTTATAAGAATTTCGGGTTTCGGGTGGGGAAGGGATCGAAACCTCAGTTGGTGTTTTTACTGCCATCTGTGATTTGGTTGGTAGACTTTCCCCTCACTTATTTTCCTTCTGAGATGACAGGAAGTGCAGGAAACTTTCCCAGGCAGGAAAACCTCAGAAAAGTTTGAGCCCCGCCCCCACTGCATCCAAATCTAAAAGAACATTTTTTGGAGTGAAGTTTCTGCTTTACAATCTGAACATTTACTTATCTTTTTATTTTTTATTTTTATAGGTTCAAAGTGACTTATTACCAATGAGAGGAGAGGAGTTTTTAGGAGAGAAAAAAAGAGGAGCGAGGATGAATATCCTCAGAGCCGAGTGCGGAGAATTCTCAGACGTAGTGATGCCAATGAGAATGGAGAGGGAGGAGAAGAAGGTGGAAAAAGAAGGAAAGCAGCTGACCAGAGAAAGGAAACGAGAACTTTTGCAGAAAGCGCGGGCAAGAAAAGCCGAGATGGAAAGAAAAAGAGCCGAGGACCAAAAGGAAATCGGCCACGATGAAGGCAGAGACAGACAGGTAAGTACACATTCTTCCATATAGAATATATAAAGTGAAGGGGTGACGTTGCCTTCATGGAGGATTACACATCAGTAGGATGTTCTGTAGCTGGTTGGGTATAAAATATCCGTATCTTATAGACACCCCCAGATATAGGCTACAGAGATTGTTGGGGGACCTTCTCATGCCCCTCATATCCATATGGAATTCCATAGAAGTGATCAGTAGGCAGAGCTCCTCCAATGATCAGAGAGATTAGATCTAGAGCAGATATAACCATACAGGAAGGCAATGAATGGACTATATATAAGGGGACCCTTCCTTCATTGTTGGGTAGTGGAGGAATGAGCGGCAGGGAGGCTCCGTACCTAAAGACAATTTATCCGAGTGAAATATAGGAAATACGCCCCATAAAAGTGTTCTATTCCTGTCAGATGGAGAAGTTTAATCACGGCTAATGTTTGATTCCTTTATTATCAGGTCCCGACTATGAAGACGGACACATTCATGGACCAAGACATGGATGATTATGATGACTCTGACCACCATGATGCCGACTCCAGTAGCGTCTCATCCATCAAAATGTAAGTATCTTCATTACAGTTTCCTGTGTACAATGTAACATATTCAGTGATGATGGTAAGATTAGGAACACAAGCAGCACCAGCCCCCCTTCTCCCTCGGGTCAGGTTTGGAAGAAGAGAATCATGGGAGGAAGTTTTGCTGCCATTTGGCTGTCCATAGTAACATTCATTCATTTTGTTTCCTGAATATTCTAAACTGATTTCCGATCCAGACGATCATTGCTCTGGATTATTAGACAAAGCCAAATGTGTCGCCAATATCTTACTTGGGAGAGATCAGGTCCCATGACCCTACAATATTTATTCCAACCACCCGAAGAGACAACACCTGGTGGGGAAAACTTATGGCAACAAAGAACCTATTGGCTAGATCAGGGGTCTCCAAACTTTCTAAGTAAAGGGCCAGTTTACTGTCCTTCAGGACTGTGGCTAGTGGGTTTAGAAGGACCCCCAGCATCAGTTCCCCAGCATTGGTTTTAATGGGAGAAATAGTACCCCATTGATGGTGTCAGTTGGTGGAATGGTACCCCATTGATGGTGTCAGTTGGGGGAATGGTACCCCATTGATGGTGTCAGTAGGGGGAATGGTACTCCATTGATGGTGTCAGTTGGTGGAATGGTACCTCATTTATGGTGTTAGTTGGTGGAATGGTACCCCATTGATGGTGTTAGTTGGTGGAATGGTACCTCATTTATGGTGTCAGTTGGTGGAATGGTACCTCATTTATGGTGTCAGTTGGGGGAATGGTTCCCCATTGATGGTGTCAGTAGGGGGAATGGTACCCCATTGATGGTGTCAGTTGGTGGAATGGTACCCCATTGATGGTGTCAGTTGGTGGAATGGTACTCCATTGATGGTGTCAGTAGGGGGAATGGTAACCCATTGATGGTGTCAGTTGGGGGAATGGTACCCCATTGATGGTGTCAGTTGCTGGAATGGTACCCCAAGGCACTGGGCTAGATGATGATTGGAGGTGATACGTGTAACGCCCAGCAGCCCACTTTATGAGGAAATAATCAGATAGCCAAATCTGCCTCCTATCCAGTAGGATCATATAATATCCTTCCATCCAGACGTTAATGGCATTGCAGATTATGCTGAAGGTCTAGATATTACACTCGGTGTATATTTGGGTGGGGGGCTAGGAGTGCTTACCACAGTCCAGCACTTCCGCGCTCCTACAGGACCTCCATTAGTTGTATAGGAAGTTGAGTCAAGGCTGAAGGTCTCCAATCAGCAGGCAGCATGTGCTTTACTGATTATAGCTCTATAGGACTGAGTCAATAGGGGGCATGTTGGACCTCTGCAGAGAGACCAATTCTTTCCCATAGAGAATAATAATTCCACTCCACACCTGCTGGCAGGGGACAGGCTTTTCCTCTTAGTCTGTGGCTGCTTTAGAAAGAAAACAAACTTGAAGACATTGAACACCTTCTGTTTTGATGTGCCTGGAATACACTTGGCTGATTGAAATGAAGGATTCAATTGGACTTTCATTTTATACAAATGAGATCTAAAATACACTGAATTGGGCAATGCAGGGAACATGTTACATACATGAACGTGAATGTATAATCCGTGTACACTGCGCCATTTTATTTCCTTTCTTGTCTTACTAATCTCTTCTTTCTCTTACAGTGACAAAGACTCTGAGACCCCCGAGGCCTCACAGCCCCGCCATGATAACCATGATGATGATGGATCTGGTCTGAGGATTCTCGCTATGACCCCAGAAACCCAGAATCTATCCCACCTGGACGAAATTTGGATGGAGATTGAGACAACCAAGGCCTCACAGCCCCGCCATGATGCCTTTGATGATGGATCTGGTCTGAGGATTCTCGCTATGATCCCAGAAACCCAGAATCTATCCCACCTGGAAGAATTTTGGACGGAGATTGAAATAACTGAGGCCTCACAGCCCCACCTGGACGAAATTTGGATGGAGATTGAGACAACCAAGGCCTCACAGCCCCGCCATGATGCCTTTGATGATGGATCTGGTCTGAGGATTCTCGCTATGATCCCAGGAAGCGAGAATCTATCCCACCTGGAAGAATTTTGGACGGAGATTGAAATAACTGAGGCCTCACAGCCCCACCTGGACGAAATTTGGATGGAGATTGAGACAACCAAGGCCTCACAGCCCCGCCATGATGCCTTTGATGATGGATCTGGCCTGAGCATTCTCGCTATGATCCCAGGAAGCGAGAATCTACCCCACCTGGAAGAATTTTGGACGGAGATTGAAATAACCGAGGCCTCACAGCCCCACCTGGACGAAATTTGGATGGAGATTGAGACAACCAAGGCCTCACAGCCCCGCCATGATGCCTTTGATGATGGATCTGGCCTGAGCATTCTCGCTATGATCCCAGGAAGCGAGAATCTACCCCACCTGGAAGAATTTTGGACGGAGATTGAAATAACCGAGGCCTCACAGCCCCGCCTGCAGGAGATTTGGATGGAGAGTGAGACAACTTATACCCCACAATCAGACGTCCAAGGATTCACCTATGAATACAATCTAGAATCCGGTCTGAAAAGTCTCACCACAGTGAATGATTGTAAGAATCTACCCCGCCTGGATGAGGTAAGTGTTCTCTATGCTTCTTACATGGCTGAAGCAGACTCACCTCTGTCTGGTTCAGTCTTTAAAAAACAGGAGCAGTTTGTTCCAGAGGAAGGCAACAAATAATGTGGTCAGGGAATGCAGTTTTGTCTCATAAAGACAGACAGATTCCTCGGTGACCTCACACAGGCAGTTGGCGCAATTCCCTGGATCAAACTATTTCCTTTTCAGCTTAATCAGTCAAGCAACGGATGAAACGCAGAAACTACCAACCAATCAGAAATCATCTATTGCTTCACCTGCTTTAAACTGAAGGACGTTATATGATAGATCTGTTTTATGTCATCCTGAAGCTGCTGTAATAATCAATATGACTTTTTCCTCTTCAGTTTTGGATCAAGTGTGAGATTTCTGATGTTTCACCATCAAAACCCATCGGCAGAAGATCCGACATCCATGATGTGGAATTCAATTCAAGCAGCAGTTCTCCAACCAACACGTAAGTTTCTTCATTAGAATTTCCTTTGTACAATGTAACGTCGCCAATGATGGTGTCCTGATGGTTAGATCAGGAACATGAGCACCAGGTCAGTGTGTAAGAGGGGCTCCGTGATTGGCTGGATGTTGGCGCCAAAGCATGGCTTCCTGTCCCACTCCCGTCCTTTTGCTAAAACACTATACCACCTGCAAAGGGGAAACCCTCCGCCATATTGTGCCCTCTCCATGCCCGAGGCCTCCACATGACATTCCCGGCCATTGACCTTTATATCCCAAGGAAGGAATGTCCACACAAGGGCTTAGATTTGCTGCACTTTACTGATGGAATTCAGGGTTAGGGTTAGGATTAGGGTTATTGTTAGGGATAGGGTTAGGATTACGGTTAGGGTTAGGGATAGGGTTAGGGGTTAGGACTAGAGTTAGGGGTTAGGGTTATTGTTAGGGTTATTGTTAGGGTTAGGACTAGAGTTAGGGGTTAGGGTTAGGACTAGAGTTAGGGTTAGGGTTTAGGGTTAGCCTTAACCCTAACCCTAACCCTAAGGGTCACGTCAACACATCAACCTACATTCCAGATACCTAGTCAATACATACATGAATGTGAATGTATAATCTGTGTACACTGCGCCATTTCATTTCCTTTCTTGTCTTACTAATCTCTTTTTTCTCTTACAGTGATATTTCTGACAAAGAGTCTGAGACAACCGAAGGGAATCTAACACTTTTTGATGGATTTTGGATGAAGAGTGAGACAACCGAGGCCTCACAGCCCCGCCATAATGACCATGATTCCTTTGATGATGAATCTGGTCTAAGCAGTCTCGCTATGACCCCAGGAACGGAGAATCTACCCCTTTTTGATGGTTTTTGGATGAAGAGTGAGACAACCGAGGCCTCACAGCCCCACCATGATGACCATGATTCTGATGAATCTGGTCTGAGCAGTCTCGCTATGACCCCAGAAACCGAGAATCTACCCCTTTTTGATGGATTTTGGATGAAGAGTGAGACAACCGAGGCCTCACAGCCCCACCATGACCATGATTCTGCTGAATCTGGTCTGAGCAGTCTCACTATGACCCCAGGAACCAATCATCAGACACCTATTTCATGTGTATTTATGAGTGTGTTTATATAAGTGTGTATATTTAGGAGTGTGTAAAGTATTGTGTGTATTTAGGAGTGTGTATATATAAGTGTGTATATAGGAGGGAATGTGGGGGGGGGGGGGTAATAGGGATATGGATAGGGTTACGGATAGGGATATGGATAGGGATAGGGATAGGGTCAGGGTGAGGGATATGGATAGGGTTAGGGATATGGATAGGGTGAGGGATAGGGATAGGATCAGGGTGAGGGATATGGATAGGGTTAGGGATATGGATAGGGTGAGGGATAGGGATAGGATCAGGGTGAGGGATATGGATAGGGTGAGGGATAGGGATAGGGTTAATATGTACCGGAGAGGAGTATGGAGGGTATGACCAGTGTTAATTTAGTCAACTAAAATACGACTAAATGTAAAATGGCATTTTAGTCAAAAGACTAAGACTAAATTTAAATTTGACTTCAAAATGAACATTGGTCTGTAGTGCATGTTCATACCTCAATGCCATAAATAATAACATATTTGATTTTTCACTGCAGCATTATATAAGGAGTTTGGACATTGTAGAGAAATGTTCACTAATGCATTACAATTTAATTACACTCATTAGATTTTAGAGGACTAAAATGAGTTTTAGTCGACTAAAATGTACTGGAGATTTAGTCGAATAAATACGACTAAAACAATTGCAGAAGACTAAAATGGGACTAAAACTAAAATGGCATTTTAGTCCTAAGACTAAAACTAAATCGAAATTTGCTGCCAAAATTAACACTGGGTATGAGAACTGTATATATAGCATTGTGTTCATTCTTTTTCTCCCCTATCCCTCTTTTCCTCCATTAGGATGGGGCAGCACAGCAGCTTAGTGATGAGCCTTGCAGCACTGGGGTCCTTGGTTTCTAATCCTGACCAGGACACTATCTGCATGGAGTTTGCATGTTCTCCCTGTGCTTGCGTGGGTTTCCTCCGGGTACTCCGGTTTCCTCCCACACTATAAAGACATGCAACCTTTTGCGTTGGTGGTGCAGTGGTGAGCATAGCTGCTTTCCAAGCAGATGACCTGGGTTCGATTCCCGGCCAACGCCATTGCCAAGATGGCTTCCTCACCTGGAATGAAATGTTGAGTGTAGATTAGTGATGGAATAAAATGTAAACTGAAGTGAATGTCGTGTGTTTGTATGGATTTTATTACACACCTTTGAATAGATTTCTTGCAGGTAGATGTGATTGTTCTGTATTCTCGTTGTCAGCCAGTAGGTGGAGCACTCGTCTCCTTTTCAGGTATTTTCTAGGCTCTCCTTCACAGCTTGGCAGAAGAAAGGCCGGCTATGTTCTATATACAGAGGGGGGAGGGGGGGTAATGATCGTCTCCCCTGCAGATTGTGTAAGTTTGCCCACTTACAAAGAAATTAAAGTGATATTAAAGGTTCCTTTTGTCATACTTACCTCCACTTTGCAGTTAGTTTTGCACAGAGTGGCCCCGATCCTCCTCTTCTGGGGTCTCACGGCTCCTTCCTGCAATAGATAACCCACTCTGCAGATTGTGTAGGTTTGCCCACTTACATAGAAATGGAGGGTCTATAATTTTTATCAAAAGTGTATTTTATATGATAGAGACAGAATATCAACCAAAAATCCAGAAAAATCACAGGATACAAATGTTACAAATGGAGTGCAGCACACGGATCTTTTCCCCCTCTTACCTTCTCAAGCAGGGGGATAAGACACACCATGCCACGTGCCCGTGTCCTCTAGATTATAAAGGTCAGGCGGTGTTACATACTTGGGTCCTGCAGTTAGTAATTCCCTTCTTCTGGTTCTCCCCTCTATGGCTATAGAGGCGAGTCTTTATCTTTCCCAAATGAGGTCAATGTCCACACAACATATCAACTCCAACGTGAGTTTATTTTATCTGCTTTCAGGAACCAGAGAGTTGAAGTGAATAAAAGAAGTTAGCAGATAGAAATGGATTCCGGCACACTCTTGGCTTCGTCGCCACTCGATCCCCAGTGGGTACAGCTCACCCGGATAGTCTCTCAATACAACTAGCAGCCGGCGTGATGCTGGAACAATGACTCAGTCCCCTCCAAGGACCAAATCAAGGAGATCCCTCCTGAACTTTCAACACTCCACAGAGGCAGTCTGCGAAGCGAGGAATCCTTCCCTCCGACAGGTCACCAGGCCTTTCCAGAGTCATCAATACTCTATTACTCGCCCTCTTGTGTTACACTATGTGATTATTCTTGCTCTGTGTCTTTAAGATCTGTCCCCTTCTTTCTAGCTGAACTCTCTCTCTCACCGTAGTTCTTTATATATCTCCTCCACTTCCTGATTCTGGTCATTACTCCTGTATATCTTCCATGCTAAACATCTTACATGTGGCTTACAACTGCAACGTTTTTCTACCTATGAATATCCATCATTAAACGGAACATTCAAAAGGATTCATCGTCTGTCGTCCTAACTGTGAGTTTATTCATTGAGTTAAACTGCCTGTATCGATGCAAGGGATGAATATCAAACCAGCTTGAGTAAGGCCTACTTAAACCTGGAGATGAACTTTATCGCTTTGTAGTTGAGACAGAACAGTAGAAAAACGGAGTTTCACAGCCTAATTACAAGATTTCTGCAGGTCAGTACTGAAACAGACAAGATTTACTGCCCTCATAGCAAGACAGAAGGGACAGAGCAGCACATGGCAGCCTTATAGCCTGAGACAATCTGCACAGTGTCATATTTCAGCACACAGATCCTGCCTGCTTTCACAGTCAGTCTGCTATCATGAGTGACCAAGCTTCTGCATGTGAACTCACATCTACCTCCCCACAAGTTCCTGAAGAAACGGAGTTACCCAAACGCTCAGTTAAACCCACTTGGAAAGTAATGGAGAATTATGAAGCTTCAAGGACTGAATTGTCAAATAGCTTGGAATTAGTCTGGGAGAAAATCCTTGCTGAAGCCAATACAGTGTCTGTTGAACGTGAACCACTGACACTAGAGGGCGCCATTAAACAACTTTCTGCCTCATATGAGCTTTATCAGCTTACCAGCATCAAATTCACTAATGTCTTACAAAACATGAAGCCAGAAAATGCGATGAGGCAGTTAAAGCGTGTCAATGCTCTCAATATTGAAAGAGACAGTTTTATCCAGCAAACCAGATTAAAGGCAGAAGCAAAAATAAAGCTGTTACAGGGCACTGCATCTCACAGATCTGTTTCCACCAGACGTTCTAAAAACTCGTCAAGATCCCATAGTTCAAGATACTCAACACTCAGTGAGCGACTTATTAATGCCCGCGCTGAAGTGGAAGCCAGCAAAGTGCAGGTGGCATATGCAGAAAAAAGGGCAGAGTTGGAAGCGCAGTCAGCACGACAAAGAGCAGAGTCGGAAGCGCTGTCAGCACGTCAAAGAGCAGAGTCGGAAGCGCTGTCAGCACGTCAAAGAGCAGAGTCGGAAGCGCAGTCAGCACGTCAAAGGGCAGAGTTGGAAGCGCAGTCAGCACGTCAAAGAGCAGAGTCGGAAGCTCAGTCAGCACGACAAAGAGCAACAATGGAAACCTTAAATGAACAGTGTAAACATGACGCAGCAATGGCAAAGCTAAGGGTCCTACAGCAAGCTATCAGTGCAGACGAAGGTGCAAGTGAGAAAGACAGCATTAACCTAAACATAGCAGATATGGAAGACCCCCCCAAACGCACTAAAGACTATGTCCTAAGCCACTGCAGTGCACACTCCATTGTCTCCAATGCTCCCGACTACATAGAGACTCCTTCAGAGCTTCAAGTTAAAGAGGTTCCAGCAACTTCCTGCACTCAAAATCACTCCACTGCATTTCCTACCTGCCTACCTTGCCTGCCTTCATACGTCACAGAGCATCAGCGCAAGCTTCAAGCAAGTCATCAATCTCCAGTCATCGGTACAGCCTTGAATCAACGTACCATTGGAACAACAGACTTCAAGCAAGCAACTCACCTGGATGCATCTGCTGCACCATATTTCCCTGTGTCCTTTAACAACAATGTCAAAGATAACGCAATCAGCACTATACAGCCAACAGCATCTCACATAAAGGCGGAGACAACTGAGACAGAAGAGTTTGTGAGGTACATGCTTCGCAGAGAGCTCACAAAGACTGGTCTTACAAGTTTTGATGACCAACCTGAGAACTACAGAAGTTGGAAATGTGCCTTCAGAACTACAATCAGCAATATTGGCATTACAGCTGATCAAGAATTGAATCTGCTGATCAAATGGCTTGGTCCTCTATCTGCTGCACGTGTTAAGCCATTAAGATCGGTTTTCATGGACAATCCTACTGCAGGCCTCACAGCTGCATGGGAGCGACTAGAGCAAAGTTATGGCAGTCCAGAAGGTATAGAAAATGCTTTGTTCATGCGTCTGGAAACTTTCCCAAAGATATCCGGTAAGGACAACAAGGAGTTCCAGAGACTGAGTGACCTTCTCCTTGAGCTTCAGCTAGCCAAGACTGACCCAAAACTACCTGGACTCAGTTACCTTGACACTCCAAGAGGGGTAAACCCAATTGTCTCCAAGCTCCCGTATGGTTTGCAAGAGAAATGGACTGCACTAGGGTCATCATACAAAAGAGAGAACAAGGTTTCCTTCCCTCCTTTCTCTTTCTTCTGTGAATTCATCAGGGAAATTGCAGAGACCAAGAACGATCCAAGTTTTTCCTACGGTGAGTACAGTCTCTTCTCACCCTTTCCTAAGAGTACCAGTCTTCAGGGCAACTATAGAAACCATAGAGGCCCAGTGTCCGTGAAAAAGACTGACATCCTTCCCACTCCTACCACAGTTCTGGCCACGAACAAACAGAGTAGGAAGATTGAAAACCCTAACAGAGAGTGTCCCATACACAAGAAGCCACACCCCCTCAATAAATGTATCGGCTTTAGGAAAAAGCCTCTGGAAGAGCGCAAGGAGCTTTTAAAGACATTTAGGGTATGTTTCAGGTGCTGTGCTTCTACAGAACATTTTGCAAGGGACTGTAATGTGTCCATCAAGTGCATAGAGTGTGGCTCTGAAGAACATGTGCAAGCCCTCCATCCTCTTGAGCCCAGCTCTGCACAACCTGCCAACACTCCTCCCAGGTTAACGCATGGCGGGGAGAATACAGACCAAGTGCCTAATTCTACCATCATTTCTTCATCCTGCACTGAAGTTTGTGGAGAAGACCGCTGTGGTAAGTCCTGTGCTAAGATATGCTTGGTGAACATATACCACAAGGATCAACCAGAAAAGTCTCTAAAGGCATATGCTATCTTAGACGATCAGAGCAATCGATCACTTGCAAAATCGGAATTGTTCAATCTATTTGAAATAAAAGGCGAAGCTCATCCTTACACCTTGGGTACCTGTAGTGGAACTATAGAGGTTTCTGGAAGAAGGGCTCATGGACTCATGGTATCTTCTCTCAAAGGTAACTTGCAATTACCCTTACCTACACTTGTTGAGTGCAATCAGATACCTGCTAACAGGGAAGAAATCCCTACTCCAGCTGCTGCTTTCCATCACCCTCACCTCAAGGTAATAGCAAATGAGATACCGCCGCTTGACAAAGATGCTCAGATCCTTCTTCTGTTAGGAAGAGACATTCTAAGAGTTCACAAGGTACACAGACAAGTCAGTGGACCCCCAGATGCTCCATTTGCCCAGCGCACAGATCTAGGGTGGGTCATCATAGGCAATGTCTGCATAGGCAAAATGAAAAGACCTACCAACATTTCGTCATTCAAGACAAATGTTCTGCCAAATGGCCGAAACACTTACTTTGAGCCATGCCCACATCACTACTGGGTGAAAGAGAAGATAGCCAGCCACGAATGGCAACATGGTATCTCAGGTGACACAAGCCCTTTCTCCTGCCATGATGGCGACTTCGGCTCTACAATGTTTAAAGCAACCAGTGAAGATGACATACCGGCTCCTTCAATGGAAGACAAAGAATTCATCAAGGTAATGGACAATGAGTTCTTTCAAGATGACTCCAATAACTGGGTAGCACCCCTACCCTTTCGTCTCCCAAGAGAGAGATTGCCCAATAACTTACAGCAGGCCATCAGTAGGTTCTCCTCCTTAAAGCGAAACTTAACCACTTAACGACCGCCCACTGTAAATATACGTCGGCAGAATGGCACCGACAGGCAGAATCACGTATATGTACGTGATTGCCTTTGTATAGTTGGGGGGTCCGATCGGACCCCCCTTCTTTACAGTGAGCGGTCGTTTTACCTTCGGGAGCGATCTGGCATGAGGGGACGGCCGTTCGATTCCGGCCACCCCCTCTCGATCGCTCCTGGCGAATGAGAGCTTCCCCTGCCTGTGTGCTTGTTTACACAGGCTGGAGGAAGTGATGTCATCTCTCCTGCGGCGCTCACATATACCGAGCGCCGTACAGGAGAAGATGCAGGTTAGTGCACACAACACTACACTGACACCAGGACACATAGGCACATAAATCGCCCCCCCAGCCCCCCCCAGACTCCCCCAGATCACCCCCCAGTCACAGTGTCACTCATTTATTTAGTGATCACTGCAATCAGTGACATTTGTGACTGTAAAAGTGTCACTACATTTAGTTTTAGGTCCAGTGTAGCCCCCTAACCCCCCCTAATAAAGGTTTAACCCCCTGATTGCCACCCAGGTAACCCTTTCACCCCCTATCACCACTGTCGCTAAGTGATCGTTTTTATGATCGTTGTCTTAGTGTCGGTGATGCAGATCGGTAGCCAGTAATTTTTTTTTAGGTTCGCCGTCAGGTTTTTATAGCGTCAGGTACCCCCATATATTATCTAATAAAGGTTTTAACCCCCTAATCGCCCCCCAGGTAACCCTTTCACCAGTGATCACCATATAAGTGTTACGGGTGACGCTGGTTAGTTTGCTTTTTATAGTGTCAGGGCACCCGCCGTATATAACCCAATAAAGGTTTAACCCCCTGATCGCCCGGCGGGTGATATCAATTAGGTTTTAGCGTCAGAGAGGGTCTGCGTCACACCCCAGGCAGCGTCAGGTTAGTGCCAGTAACGCTAACACCCACGCGCAAAGCATACACCCCCCTTAGTGGTATAGTATCTGAACAGATCAATATCTGATCAGATCAGATCTATACTAGCGTCCCCAGCAGTTTAGGGTTCCCAAAAACGCAGTGTTAGCGGGATCAGCCCAGATACCTGCTGGCACCTGTGTTTTGCCCCTCCGTCCAGCCCAGGCCACCCAAGTGCAGTATCGATCGATCACTGTCACTTACAAAACACAACACACATAACTGCAGCGTTCGCAGAGACAGGCCTGATCCCTGCGACTCCAGTGCTGTAGGAGGTGATTTCACCACCACAGTTAAATAAAAAAAAGCAAATATGCCGAAGCATTGGGGCAGCAGGAGCGGAGGAGCGATTTTGCTCCTAATGCCGCGTACATACGGTCGAAATTCCGACGGAGGCTTGCCCGTGGAAAAGTCCGACCATGTGTGTGCGGCATAACTTTTGCGGGAGGATGCCCCCATGCTTCGGCATATATAAATGGTGCATGTATGCCCATCATTAGAAGTGGGTGGATGAAGGGCGGTATTCTAATGGTGGGCATACCCACCGATCAATCTCTTTTTTCGTTCAGCCAACAGGCTGCATGAAAAAAAAAGATTACAATACATGTCCAACAAGGACCAGCAATGTACTGGTATGTTGCTGGACTTTGGTTATACCAGATTGATACCTGCGGGTTTAGGTATCATCTTGGTATCATTCTTTTCAGCCAGCGGCCGGCTTTCATGTAAAAGCAATCCTAGTGGCTAATTAGCCTCTGGACTGCTTTTACAAGCAGTGGGAGGGAATGACCCCCCCCCCCCCCCGGATATAAAAAGCGCCATTGGGAAAGCATTTTATCACACCGATCTTGGTGTGGTCAGATGCTTTGAGGGCAGAGGAAAGATCTAGGGTCCAATAGACCCCAGTTTTTTCAAAAAAGAGTACCTGTCATTACCTATAGCTATCATAGGGAATATTTACATTCCCTGAGATAACAATAAAAATAAAAAAAAATATGGAAGCAACAGTTTAAAAATTAAATAAAAAAGCAAAATTAATAATAAAAAAAAAAAAAAAAAAAAAGGCACCCCTGTCCTGCCCTGCTCTTGCCCAATGGCGAACGCAAGCGTCGGTCTGGCGTCATATGTAAACAGCAATTGCACCATGCATGTGAGGTATCACCGTGAAGGTCAGATCGAGGGCAGTAATTTTAGCAGTAGACCTCCTCTGTAAATCTAATGGGGTAACCTGTAAAGGCTTTTAAAAATGTATGTAGTTTGTCGCCAATGCGCGTTTGTGCGAAATTTTAAAGCATGTCGTGTTTGGTATCTATGTACTCGGCCTAAGATCATCTTTTTTATTTCATCAAACATTTGGGCATTATAGTGTGTTTTAGTGCATTAAAATTAAAAAAAGTGTATTTTTTCCCCAAAAAATGCGTTTGAAAAATCGCTGCGCAAATACTGTGTAGAAAAAAAAATGCAACACCCACCATTTTATTCTGTAGGGCCTTTGCTTTAAAAATATATATAATGTTTGGGGGTTCAACATAATTTTCTTGCAAAAAAAAATATGTTTTCATGTAAACAAAAAGTGTCAAAAAGGGCTTTGTCTTCAAGTGGTTAGAAGAGTGGATGGAAGCTTCCTAATGTTGTGTATAAAATGCCAGAACAGTTCAAAACCCCCCCAAATGACCCCATTTTGGAAAGTAGACACCCCAAGCTATATACTGAGAGGCATGTCGAGTCCATGGAATATTTTATATGTTGACACAAGTTGCGGAAAAAAGAATTTTTTTTTATTTATTTTATTTTTTTGCACAAAGTTGTCACTAAATGATATATTGCTCAAACATGCCATGGTTATATGTGAAATTGCACCCCAAAATACATTCTGCTGCTTCTCCTGAGTACGGGGATACCACATGTGTGAGACTTTTTGGGAGCCTAGCCGCGTACGGGACCCCGAAAACCAATCACCGCCTTCAGGCTTTCTAAGGGTGTCAATTTTTGATTTCACTTCTCACTGCCTATCACAGTTTCGGAGGCCATGGAATGCCCAGATGGCACAAAACCCCCCCAAATGACCCCATTTTGGAAAGTAGACACCCCAAGCTATTTGCTGAGAGGTATTGTGAGTATTTTGCAGATCTCGCTTTTTGTCACAAAGTTTTGAAAATTGAAAAAAAAAAAGAAAAAAAAAAAATGTTCTTTCTTCATTTTCAAAAACAAATGAGAGCTGTAAAATACTCACCATGCCTCTCAGCAAACAGCTTGGGGTGTCTATATTCCAAAATGGGGTCATTTGGGGGGGTTTTGTGCTATTTTGGCATTTTATGGCCTTCAAAACTGTGATAGGTAGTGAGGAGTGAAATCAAAAATTTGTGCCCTTAGAAATCCTGAAGGCGGTGCTTGGTTTCCGGGGTCCCGTACGTGGCTAGGCTCCTAAAAAGTCCCACACATGTGGTATCCCCGTACTCAGGAGAAGCAGCAGAATGTATTTTGGGGTGCAATTCCACATATAACCATGGCATGTGTGAGCAATATATCATTTAGTGACAACTTTTTGTATTTTATTTTTTTTTGTCATTATTCAATCACTTGGGACAAAAAAAAAAATACATTCAATGGGCTCAACATGCCTCTCAGCAATTTCCTTGGGGTGTCTACTTTCTAAAATGGGGTCATTTGGGGGGGTTTTGTACTGCCCTGCCATTTTAGCACCTCAAGAAATGAGATAGGCAGTCATAAATTTAAAGCTGTGTAAATTCCAGAAAATGTACCCTAGTTTGTAAACGCTATAACTTTTGCACAAACCGATAAATATACGCTTATTGACATTTTTTTTACTAAAGACATGTGGCTGAATACATTTTGGCCTAAATGTATGACTAAAATTGAGTTTATTCGATTTTTCTTATAACAAAAAGTAGAAAATATCATTTTTTTTCAAAATTTTCGGTCTTTTTCCGTTTATATCGCAAAAAATAAAAATCGTAGAGGCAATCAAATACCATTAAAAGAAAGCTCTATTTGTGGGAAGAAAAGGACGCAAATTTCGTTTGGGTACAACATTGCATGTCCGCACAATTTACAGTTAAAGCAGCGCAGTGCAAAATTCTGAATTCACCTCTGGTCCTTTAGCTACCAAATGGTCCGGGGCTTAAGTGGTTAAGCAGGAAACCAGAGATGCAAAAGCACTTTGTGGACTTTATGCAAAATGTATTTGACAGAGATCATGCAGAGCCTGCTCCCCCACTAAAGGAGGGAGAAGAATGCTGGTACCTTCCATCCTTTGGCGTGTATCACCCACGCAAACCAGACCAAATCAGAGTTGTCTTTGATTCCAGTGCTCAGCACGAAGGTGTTTCTCTTAACAACATGCTCCTTACTGGACCCAACTTGAACAACAGTCTAATAGGAGTCTTGATTAGTTTCAGACAAGCGCCTGTAGCAGTAATGGCCGACATTCAACAGATGTTTCACTGCTTCATCGTCAGAGAAGACAACAGAAACTACCTCAGGTTTCTATGGCACAAGGACAATGACCTCAACAAGGAAGTTATAGATTATCGCATGAAGGTACATGTCTTCGGTAACAGTCCTTCCCCAGCAGTGGCAACTTATGGGCTAAGGAGAACACCTCAGACTGGAGAAGTTGAACATGGATCTGATGCCCGTCAATTTGTTGAAAGAAACTTCTACGTTGACGACGCACTTAAGTCCTTTCCAACTGCTAAAGAAGCAATTGATCTTCTCACCGGAACAAAGGAAATGCTGTCTGTAGCAAACCTTAGACTGCACAAGATTATATCCAACAGCCAGGAACTTATGAATGCCTTTCACTCTGAGGACTATGCCACTAGTCTAAAAAACCTTGACTTAGGTACAGATGTGCCTCCTGTACAGCGAAGTCTGGGTTTGTTGTGGAACATCAAGCAAGACAAATTCACCTTCCATGTGTCAACTTGTGACAAACCCTTCACTAAGAGAGGAGTCCTGTCCGTGGTGAATAGCATCTATGACCCACTGGGTTTCCTTGCTCCAGTTACCATTCAAGGTAAGATTTTACTAAGACAGTTGTCTACTGAGAACATAGACTGGGATACTCCCTTGCCTAGTGAGAATCAACACAAGTGGGAAAGGTGGAGATATTCTTTGAAGTCACTAGAAAAACTTCAGATTCCCCGTTGCTATGTTCCAGGATCCACTTCAACTGCTAACCGGAGAGAGATTCATATTTTCTCTGATGCATCAGTTGAAGCTATTGCTGCAGTAGCCTATTTGAAGACCTCTGAACTGAATGGAGAATCACACTGTAGTTTTGTCCTAGGCAAGGCAAAACTCACACCCAAGCCTGCACATACCATACCAAGACTTGAACTTTGTGCAGCCGTGCTAGCAGTAGAAATTGCAGAGGTCATACGAAGTGAAATGGACACTAGAATTGATTCTTTCACCTTCTATACAGACAGTAAGGTAGTACTTGGTTACATAAACAACCAAACAAAACAATTTTATGTGTACGTCAGCAACAGGGTTGAACGTATCAAGAGATTCTCTCTACCAAGTCGATGGCATCACGTTCCCACTGAACTCAACCCAGCTGACTGTGGGACCAGAGCCGTGTCACCTGCCGCTCTTCAGGACAGCTTATGGCTGTCACCTCCAAGGTTTCTATGTGAGGACTCTTACTTACTCCCTATTGACACCACCTATGGGCTAGTAAACCCTGAAGATGATAAGGAAATAAGAACTGTGAACACCTCACTCCACACTTCTGTAAGTACAAAACAGAAGCTGCGGTCACACCATTACAGGCATCAATGGAAGCAGGTGCAGCATCTAGCCAATGTGTTCTGGCATCGCTGGAAGAAAAAGTATCTTCATCACCTTCAAGGTCTTAACAAATGGCAAGCATCTAAGCCGAATCTTAAGGTTGGAGACCTCATCCTTCTAAAAGACAAGGAAGTTTGTCGGAATGAGTGGCCTATGGGTCTTATTACTAAAGTAATGCCCAGCGACGATAACAAAGTCCGGAAGGTAGAAGTCAAGGTAACCAAGGGAGGATCGACACAAACCTTTAGTCGACCAATTACAGAGTTAGTACTCCTTTTGCCAGGTGAGTGACTTGTGCAAGGACTAGCCATGCTGTCGGCACGGCGGGGAGTACATTGCTGCCATCTACAGGTTCTACTCAGAACTTTGGAATTCTTTGAAGACATCATACTGTGACTTTATGTTCTTCATCCTGTTGAACTTACGTTTATTATTTGCTTGTTGCATGTTTTTCATTACAGGTTCCAGGACATTTATCAGTATTGGACTTTTTGAAAATATATATATTAGTTTAAGGTTATGAAATCTAAAGATTTCAGACGGGGAGTGTTGTGTTACACTATGTGATTATTCTTGCTCTGTGTCTTTAAGATCTGTCCCCTTCTTTCTAGCTGAACTCTCTCTCTCACCGTAGTTCTTTATATACCTCCTCCACTTCCTGATTCTGGTCATTACTCCTGTATTTCTTCCATGCTAACATCTTACATGTGGCTTACAACTGCAACGTTTTTCTACCTATGAATATCCATCATTAAACGGAACATTCGAAAGGATTCATCGTCTGTCGTCCTAACTGTGAGTTTATTCATTGAGTTAAACTGCCTGTATCGATGCAAGGGATGAATATCAAACCAGCTTGAGTAAGGCCTACTTAAACCTGGAGATGAACTTTATCGCTTTGTAGTTGAGACAGAACACACCCTCTTGTTATGGGATCGATCCTCCCCGGGTTTCCTCTGTGTCAGAGCGGTTACCCTCACGCGGGTTCCCTAGGACTCCTCTTCGGTTGTAGACCCAGTCAAAGGTACTGGGCCTACCTGGAACCTTCGGCCTGAGACTCCTCGATCAAGATGGGGTGCACCCCCCTCTGAGGGGTAGCTCCCTCCGGGCAGTGGGCCCCGGAATTGTCTCTCCGGGCATGGGCCCTGGGAATTGGCTCTCCGGGCATGGCGTCTGCCCCTTATATATCCTCTGCCGGCATGCACAGCAGGCCAGAACCGCCTACCAACGGCAGCCGAGAAAGGACATCCAATACCTACTCCATCACCTGTGGTTCAACCCCGGGTATAGGTGACAACACCACCTATACGCCCAAAGGGGAACTGCACTGAGGCAGAGTCCAAACAATCAAAAGACCCGAGCCAACTATTGCTCTGGTCACCCCTAAATGTAGGTATAGCGGGGTTAAATTTGGGGACTCCGCTACACATATATATCCTCTACACACTGTAACTGCAGCTAACTGACTCGCCTGCCTGCTCTATCTAATTCAATATAAATGACACTGTCTCTCTCTCTGAAACTCTCTCTTTCACAAACACCAACACACTACACAAGACCGACTTCCAGGCGGCCTTATATAGTGTGGGGCGTGTACCTACTCCTCTGAGCCATGATTGGCCAAAGCCACCCTGGCTTTGGCCAATTACGGCTCTCTGTATAGACGGCGCTGTGATTGGCCAAGCATGCGGGTCATAGTGCATGCTTGGCCAATCCTCAGCCAGCAATGCACTGCGATGCCGCAGTGAATTATGGGCCGCTCAAATTTGGCGCGAACGGCCCATAATGTTCGATCTTTGTCGAACGATCGAACAGCGGATGTTCGAGTCGAACATGGGTTCGACTCGAACACGAAACTCATCCCTAAGATCTCCTGCAACTTAGATACTAAGAGAAAAAAAGTAAATTTGTTTTTATAAAAATATAAGATAATCTAGGAGGTTTACACTATCTGATTTGAGGCTGCCTAAGTGCCTAATACAAAACCATAATTTTTACCCTAACCATGATTCCAACCGTAACCATGATTCCAACCCTAACCCTCAATTCAACCCTAACCATGATTCCAACCGTAGCCCCAATTCCAACCCTAACCATGATTCCAACACTAACCATGATTCCAACCCTAACCCCGATTCCAACCCTAACCATGATTCCAACCCTAACCCCAATTCCAACCCTAACCATGATTCCAACCGTAGCCCCAATTCCAACCCTAACCCTGATTCCAACCCTAACCCTCAATCCAACCCTAACCATGATTCCAACCGTAGCCCCAATTCCAACCCTAACCCTGATTCCAACCCTAACCATGATTCCAACACGAACCATGATTCCAACCCTAACCCCGATTCCAACCCTAACCATGATTCCAACCCTAACCCCAATTCCAACCCTAACCCCGATTCCAACCCTAACCATGATTCCAACCCTAACCATGATTCCAACCGTAGCCCCAATTCCAACCCTAACCCTCAATCCAACCCTAACCATGATTCCAACCCTAACCCCAATTCCAACCCTAACCATGATTCCAACACTAACCATGATTCCAACCCTAACCCCGATTCCAACCCTAACCATGATTCCAACCCTAACCCTCAATTCAACCCTAACTAGTGATGAGCCGAACACCCCCGGGTTCGGTTCGCACCAGAACCCGCGAACGGACCGAAAGTTCGTACGAACATTAGAACCCTATTAAATACAATGGATGCGAACGTTCGAATTCTAAAGTGCTAATTATAACGACTATTATGCATGTTATTGTCCTAAAAAGGGTTTGGGAACCCGGGTTGTGCACCAGGGGACATGTATCAATGCAAAAAGAAGTTTTAAAAACGGTCGTTTTTCGGGAGCAGTCATTTTAATGATGCATAAAGTGAAAAAAAAAAAGTCAAATATTCCTTTAAATATCGTACCTGGGGGGTGTCTAAAGTATGCCTGTGAAGTGCCACGTGTTTCCCGTGTTTAGAACTGTCCCTGCACAAAATGACACTTCTAAAGGAAAAAAAAGCCATTTAAAACTGCTTGCGGCTTTAATGTAATGTCTGGTCCCGGTAATATGGATGAAAATCTTTAAGAAAAATGGCATAGCTACCCCATGACCCCCCCCCCTACCCCAGCCCATTACCAGCCCCTTTGGGTCTTGTATGGATATTAAGGGGAACCCCGCACATAAAATAAAAAAGGCCCTATATACTCTGAACAGCCGTATACAGGCGGTGCATACAAGACAGGGACTGTAGGTTTGTTCTTATGTAGAATCTGTTTGTAATTTTGAACAGGTACATTGTTGAAGTGTAGCTCCAGCCCAAAAATCTATTTTTAAACTTTTTGGGAAACATAGGTAAGGGTTATCACCCCTGTAACATTTGTTTTGCTGTCTGTGCCCCTGTTCAGAACATTTCACCTCACTTTCCGTCCCAATGACAACTGTTTTTGAAATGTGGTGTTTTTCTTGAAACAAGGATTGCTGATAAAGCATCAGTACAGAGGAGACACCTTTCTCCCATATTTATTCTTACAGGAGAGAATTTTCCTTCCTAGTGGTAGATTTCCTCTCACTTCCTGTTGTCTTCTTGCGTTTGCAAGTAGGAGTCGTTTGTAAGTTGGATGTTTGAAAGTAGGGACCTGCCGTATATACTCTGCAGAAATAGGCCCCTTAGTTGTTGGTGTTGGCACAACACTGTAAGCACTCACAGTTACTCTTGGTTGGTGCTGGAACGCCCTGCTGTCAACTATTATATCAGGAATTTTAATTACATATAATTGTTGAACAGTGGTAGTAAAAATTGGGCCTTTGATGGTGGTGCTGGTGCCACAACACTGTAAGCCCTGACAGTTACTCTTGGTGGGTGCAGCAATGGGCCCTGCTGTGAATTATTAGATCAAGAATTGTAATTGCATGCTCCTTTTGAACAGGGGCTGAAAAATTGGGCCTTTCGTGGTGGTGGTGGTGGTGGTGTTGCCACAACACTGTAAGCCCTCAGAGTTACTCTTGGTGGGTGCAGGAATGGGCCCTGCTGTGAATTATTAGATCAAGAATTGTAATTACATGCCCCTTTTGAACAGGGGCTGAAAAATTGGGCCTTTCGTGGTGGTGGTGGTGGTGGCGTTGCCACAACACTGTAAGCCCTCAGAGATACTCTTGGTGGGTGCAGCAATGGGCCCTGCTGTGAATTATTAGATCAAGAATTGTAATTGCATGCCCCTGTTGAACAGGGGCTGAAAAATTGGGCCTTTCGTGGTGGTGGTGGTGGTGGCATTGCCACAACACTGTAAGCCCTCAGAGTTACTCTTGGTGGGTGCAGGAATGGGCCCTGCTGTGAATTATTAGATCAAGAATTGTAATTACATGCCCCTTTTGAACAGGGGCTTAAAAATTGGGCCTTTCGTGGTGGTGGTGGTGGTGGCGTTGCCACAACACTGTAAGCCCTCAGAGTTACTCTTGGTGGGTGCAGGAATGGGCCCTGCTGTGAATTATTAGATCAAGAATTGTAATTACATGCCCCTTTTGAACAGGGGCTGAAAAATTGGGCCTTTCGTGGTGGTGGTGGTGGTGGCGTTGCCACAACACTGTAAGCCCTCACAGTTACTCTTGCTTGGTGGGCGCAGCAATGGGCCCTGCTGTGAATTATTAGATCAAGAATTGTAATTGCATGCCCCTGTTGAACAGGGGCTGAAAAATTGGGCCTTAGGCACTGGTGGCACAACACTACAACCCCTCACAGATACTGTACTTGGAGCACAGCAATGAGCCCTATGGCAAATTATTGCTAAAAAAATTGTAATTACACGCCCCTGTAAAACAGGGGCTGAAAAATTGGGCCTTAGCCACTGGTGGCGGCACCCATAAACAAAAATGATCTTCCAAGCTATCATCATCAATCGTATCATTGAGGACTCGGAGGAGGAGGATAGCCAGTCAACATAACAGCACAGGCACTCAGCATCAGCATCAGTCTTGAAGGGATGTGACATGTTAAAATCAATTAGTCTGTTATATCAGCATCAGGTGTGTGGTAGCTGGTGGTGATCCAAGACTGGTTCATCTTGATGAAAGTCAGTCGATCAACCGAGTCGGTGGACAGGCGCACCCTGTGATCCGTGACAAATCCTCCAGCAGCACTGAATGTGCGTTCCGAAACAACGCTGGATGCAGGACAGGCCAGTAGCTCAATTGCATACTGTGCAAGCTCTGGCCAGTGATCCATCCTCAAGACCCAGTAAGCCAGAGGATTTTCGGTGGGGAAGGTGTCCAAGTCTGACCTTGCCCCTAGATATTCCTGCACCATGTTTATCAGACGCTGGCGATGGTTGCTGGAACCGATCATACTTCGGGGCTGCGGACTAAAGAATTGTCTGAACGCATCGGTCAGACGGCCACCTTCCCCACCGCTCCTTCTTTGACTGCCCGAAGCCTCAGCAACTCGTTGTCCAGGACCAGGAGTTTGTAACCTCCCAGTCTCTGGGAACGCGTTGCACAGACCTTTCTGCAAGGCCTCCCGGAGTTGTCTCATCCTCTGCTCCCTCTGCGACGGTAACATAAGGTCCGCAACCTTACCCTTGTACCGTGGATCAAGGAGAGTGGCCAGCCAGTAATGGTCCCTCTCCTTGATCCGAAGAATACGAGGATCCTTCCGCAGACTTTGCAGGATCAGGGAGGCCATGCAGCGTAGGTTTGCTGAGGCATTCGCTCCGGAGTCCTCTGGGTCACCAAGGACGACATGATCCGCAGCCACCTCCTCCCAGCCACGTACAAGTCCACTGGTTTCTTGGGACTGTAAATCATCCCTAAAAGACTGCTGCTGATGATGCTGAGTGCCAGCCTCCACCTCCATGCTGACACAATCCTCCTCCTCCTCCTCCTCCTCCTCCTCCTCCTCCTCCTCCTCCTGTGCGATGGGTGGGACAGAAGGAACACTGTCTGGGTAAAGGGGGCCTTGAGAGGCAAGGAAGTCCTCCTCTTCCTGCCTCTGTTCTGCCTCAAGTGCCCTGTCCATTATTACACGCAGCGTGTGCTCCAACAGGTGGACAAGAGGTACAGTGTCACTGATGCATGCACTGTCACTGCTCACCATCCTCGTGGCCTCCTCAAATGGTGCCAGGACAGTGCATGCATCCCTGATCATGCCCCACTGGCGTGGAGAAAAAAAACCAAGCTCCCCTGACCCTGTCCTGGTGCCGTAGTCGCACAGGTACTCATTGATGGCCCTCTGCTGCGTGTGCAGCCGCTGCAGCATGGCCAACGTTGAGTTCCACCTGGTGGGCATGTCACATATAAGGCGGTTCTTGGGCAGGTTCAACTCCTTTTGCAGCTCAGCCAGGCGAGCACTGGCATTATAAGATCTGCGGAAATGCACACAGACTTTCCTGGCCTGCCTCAGGACATCCTGTAAGCCCGGGTACCTGCCCAAGAACCGCTGCACCACCAGGTTAAGGACGTGAGCCACACAGGGCACATGGGTCAGTTGTCCCTGTCGGAGGGCGGAGAGGAGGTTGGTGCCATTGTCGCAAACCACCATTCCTGGCTTAAGCTGGCATGGCGTCAACCACCTCTCGGCCTGGCCCTGCAGAGCAGACAGGACCTCTGCCCCAGTGTGGCTTCTGTCCCCCAAACACACCAGTGCAAGCACGGCATGGCATCTTTTTGCCTGCGTACTTGCGTAGCCCCTTGAACGCCTACGGAGCACCGCTGGTTCCGAGGACAAACCACAGGAAGAGGCCATGGAGGAAGAAGAAGAGGAGGGGGTGGAGGAGAGAGGTGTGTCACAACCAGTAGTAGCATTTTGGAGGCGTGGCGGTGGAACAACCTCCAACACTACTGCACCTTGTCCTGCATCCTTCCCAGCTGCCAAAAGAGTGACCCAATGGGCCGTGAAAGAAAGGTAACGTCCCTGTCCATGCCTGCTGGACCATGAGTCAGCGGTAATATGCACCTTACCGCTGACCGCCCTGTCCAGCGAGGCCAAGACATTGCCTTCCACATGCCGGTAGAGAGCCGGAATAGCCTTCCGTGAGAAAAAGTGGCGTTTGGGAACCTGCCACTGAGGAACCGCACATTGCACAAACTCACAGAAGGGGGCCGAGTCTACCAACTGAAAAGGCAGCAGTTGAAGCGCTAGCAATTTAGCCAAGCTAGCATTCAACCGCTGGGCATGTGGATGGCTGGGAGTGAACTTCTTTCGACGGTCCAGCAGCTGGGGCAGGGAAATTTGCCTGCTAGAATCGGACGTTGGTGTACTGCTAGCAGAGTGGCCGCAAGTACTTGGCTGTGACACACCTAATTCTACACCTTCATTCCTCTCAGTGCATGTTTCAGAGAGGACTGAAGTTATAGTGGGGTTGGAGATCCCAGCTGATGCGGTGCAAGGAGAGGTCCGCTTTGTTCTTTGGTGTGGGTCTTTGAGGTAGGCTTGCCAACGAGCTGCATGGCAGGTCAACATATGTCTGGTCAGGCATGTGGTACCCAAGCGGCTGATGTTTTGGCCACGCGATATACGCTTGAGACATATGTTGCAAACAGCAGCTGTGCGATCTGATGCACTAGCCTCAAAAAAGGCCCACACCAAAGAACTTTTTGCATGACGGGCAGAGGCAGCGCCCTGCACAGGCGGAGCTCTGCGGTGTGATTCCGTCGGTGTACTGCCCTTACGCTGGCCACCAAAGGGCATCCTGCCTCGTTGGAGATGTGCCTCCTCCTCATCCTCCTCCTCCTCTCTCCTATTAGGCACCCACGTGGAGTCAGTGACCTCATCATCACCTCCCTCCTCATCACTGGAGCCAATCTGGCAGTATGCTGCAGCTGCTGGAACATGACTGCCAGATTGGTGTCCTTCTTGAGCATCCCCTCTGTCTGCTCTCACGCTACTGCCTTCCTGTAGCTGGGTTTCATCATCAGACCCTTCGAAACGCTGGGCATCCTCCTGGAGCATGTACCCAACACTGTGCTCAAACAGTTCGGGGGACTCCTCAGGAGGAGGACATGGTGGGTCTAGGGAAGGAGTGACTGATGATGAGTCTGACATTGATACCAGGGAAGAGGACGCTTTGGCAGCTGCTTTGCCAGTACCCTGAGCCTGGGTGAGAGAGGATGAGGAGGAGGAGGAGGGCTTGGTCATCCACTCTACCAAGTCTTCGGCATGATGTGGCTCAACATGTCCAGCTGCCGAAAAGAAGGACAAGCGTGTCCCATGGCCATGTGCTGATGACAATGCACCGCGTCCACGACCAGCACTGTTGCCCCCAGACACAGAGCCTGCTTGCCCTCTTTTATTGGCTCCTGACTGTCTGCCTCTCCTTGTTTGCCTTCCAGACATTCTAATGGATGGCCTGCAGGGAGATGGGAAAAACAGCAATAAGGGCTACCTTCAGGTGTCCTTCTCTGTCCCTTTACTTAAGGATTTCTAAATATGGTTGAGGATTATTCCTTTTGCACAGAATAGCACAACGACAATTTCCCTGACTGTCCAAAAAAACAAGGATTTCAAAGATGGTTGATGAGGAATGCTTTAGCACACTATAGCACAAGGAGAATTCCCTCACTGTCCTTCCCTGTCCCTAGAAACAAGGATTCGCACAGTAAAACACACTGACACTCTCCCTACCTATAGTTTTCTGTCCCTAGAAAAAATGTTTTTTTAAAGCACACTATAGCACAAGGAGAATTTCCCTCACTTTCCTTCTTTGTCCCTAGAAACAAGGATTATCACAGTGAAAGAAACTGACACTCTTCCTACCTATAGTTTTCTGTCCCTAGAAAAAATGTTTTTTTAAAGCACACTATAGCACAAGGAGAATTCACTCACTGTCCTTCCCTGTCCCTAGAAACAAGGATTCGCACAGTAAAACACACTGACACTCTCCCTACCTATAGTTTTCTGTCCCTAGAAAAAATGTTTTTTTAAAGCACACTATAGCACAAGGAGAATTTCCCTCACTGTCCTTCCCTGTCCCTAGAAACAAGGATTATCACAGTGAAAGACACTGACACTCTCCCTACCTATCCTTCTCTTTCCCTAAACTAAAGGAATCCAGGTTAAGCAAGAAAGAAATAACAGTCACTGTCCCTGCCTATGCTGCTCTATCCCTGCTCCGGAACACACTACACTAGGCCGCCGTGCTGGCGGCCTTTTATAGTGTGGGGCGTGTACTAACACCCTCAGCAATAATTGGCCACAGGCATCCTGCCTGTGGCCAATCATTGCTCTCCTCGCTGCCGGCGCTGTGATTGGCCAAGCATGCGGGGTCACAGTGCATGCTTGGCCAATCACAGCGCCTGGATGACACTGCGATGGCGTAGTGCATTGTGGGCCGTTCGCGTCACTCGAATTTGGCGCGAACGGCCCAAATCGTTCGATCTCCGTCGAACGATCGAACAGCCGATGTTCGAGTCGAACGTATGTTCGACTCGAACACGAAGCTCATCCCTAACCCTAACCATGATTCCAACCGTAGCCCCAATTCCAACCCTAACCATGATTCCAACACTAACTCCGATTCCAACACTAATCATGATTCCAACCCTAACCCCGATTCCAACCCTAACCATGATTCCAACCCTAACCCCGATTCCAACACTAACCATGATTCCAACCCTAACCATGATTCCAACCCTAACCCCGATTCCAACACTAACCATGATTCCAACCCTAACCCCGATTCCAACCCTAACCCCGATTCCAACCCTAACCATGATTCCAACACTAACCATGATTCCAACCCTAACCCCGATTCCAACCCTAACCATGATTCCAACCCTAACCCCGATTCCAACACTAACCATGATTCCAACCCTAACCCCGATTCCAACACTAACCATGATTCCAACCCTAACCCCAATTCCAACCCTAACCATGATTCCAACCCTAACCATGATTCCAACCCTAACCCCAATTCCAACCCTAACCCCGATTCCAACCCTAACCCTCAATCCAACCCTAACCATGATTCCAACCCTAACCCCGATTCCAACCCTAACCATGATTCCAACCCTAACCCCGATTCCAACACTAACCATGATTCCAACCCTAACCCCGATTCCAACCCTAACCATGATTCCAACCCTAACCCCGATTCCAACCCTAACCATGATTCCAACCCTAACCCCGATTCCAACCCTAACCATGATTCCAACCCTAACCCCGATTCCAACCCTAACCCCGATTCCAACCCTAACCCCGATTCCAACCCTAACCCCGATTCCAACCCTAACCATGATTCCAACCCTAACCCCGATTCCAACCCTAACCATGATTCCAACCCTAACCATGATTCCAACACTAACCATGATTCCAACCCTAACCCCGATTCCAACCCTAACCATGATTCCAACCCTAACCCCGATTCCAACCCTAACCATGATTCCAACCCTAGCCCCAATTCTAACCCTAACCCCCAATTCCAACCCTAACCATGATTCCAACCCTAACCCCAATTCTAACTCTAACCCCCAATTCTAACCCTAACCCCAATTCCAACCCTAACCATGATTCCAACCCTAACCATGATTCCAACCCTAGCCCCAATTCTAACCCTAACCATGATTCCAACCCTAGCCCCAATTCCAACCCTAACCCCAATTCCAACCCTAACCATGATTCCAACCCTAGCCCCAATTCTAACCCTAAACATGATTCAAACCCTAGACCTGATTTTAACCCTAACCATGAATCCAACATTAACCCTGACTACAATCCTAACCCTGATTTCAACACTAACCCTGATGTTAAGACCACTTTCACACTGATGCGCTTTCAAGCTAAAAAAAAGCGCCTGAAAAGCTTACGAAAACTTATTTCCATTAAAATCAATGAATGCTTTCACACTGCGCTGAAAAAACGCCCATCTCGATTGAAATGAATTGAAAGCGCTTCAAAAGCGCCTGAAAAGCGCTTCAGAACAGCTCAGTGTTTTACTGGCAGTTGTTCAAGCGCCTCAGTGTGAAAGAGGCCTAACAGGGTTCTGTGCTGGGACCAATCCTGTTTAATTTATTCATAAATGACCTGGAGGATGGGGTAAGCAGTGCATTCTCTGTATTTGCAGACGATACTAATCTAAGCAGGGCAATAACTTCTCCGCAGGATGTGGAAACCTTGCAAGAAGATCTGAACTAATTAATGGGGGGGGGGGGGCAACTACACGGCAAATGAGGTTCAATGTAGAAAAATGTAAAATAGTGCATTTGGGTGGAAAAATCGGAGTGCAATCTATACACTGGGGGGAGAACCTCTGGGGGGATCTAGGATGGAAAAGGACCTGGGGGTCCTAGTAGATGATAGGCTCAGATATGGGGGAGGGAGGAGCTCAGGTATGGGGGAGGGAGGAGCTCAGGTATGGGTGGAGAACCTCTGGGGGGGATCTAGGATGGAAAAGGACCTGGGGGTCCTAGTAGATGATAGGCTCAGATATGGGGGAGGGAGGAGTTCAGGTGTGGGGGGGAGGAGCTCAGGTATGGGGGAGGGAGGAGCTCAGGTATGGGTGGAGAACCTCTGGGGGGGTCTAGGATGGAAAAGGACCCGGGGGTCCTAGTAGATGATAGGCTCAGATATGGGGGAGGGAGGAGCTCAGGTATGGGGGAGGGAGGAGCTCAGGTATGGGGGAGGGAGGAGCTCAGGTATGGGGGAGGGAGGAGCTCAGGTATGGGTGGAGAACCTCTGGGGGGGATCTAGGATGGAAAAGGACCTGGGGGTCCTAGTAGATGATAGGCTCAGATATGGGGGAGGGAGGAGCTCAGGTATGGGGGAGGGAGGAGTTCAGGTGTGGGGGGGGAGGAGCTCAGGTATGGGGGAGGGAGGAGCTCAGGTATGGGTGGAGAACCTCTGGGGGGGTCTAGGATGGAAAAGGACCTGGGAGTCCTAGTAGATGATAGGCTCAGATATGGGGGAGGGAGGAGCTCAGGTATGGGGGAGGGAGGAGCTCAGATATGGGGGAGGGAGGAGTTCAGGTGTGGGGGGGAGGAGCTCAGGTATGGGGGAGGGAGGAGCTCAGGTATGGGTGGAGAACCTCTGGGGGGGGTCTAGGATGGAAAAGGACCTGGGGGTCCTAGTAGATGATAGGCTCAGATATGGGGGAGGGAGGAGCTCAGGTATGGGGGAGGGAGGAGCTCAGATATGGGGGAGGGAGGAGTTCAGGTGTGGGGGGTAGGAGCCCAGGTATGGGGGAGGGAGGAGCTCAGGTATGGGGAGGGAGGAGCTCAGGTATGGGGGGAGAACCTCTGGGGGGGATCTAGGGTAGAAAAGGACCTGGGGGTCCTAGTAGATGATTGGCTCAGCCATGCCAAGCTGCTGCTAACAAAGCAAATAGAATATTGGCATTAAAAAGGGGAATAACTCCAGAGATAAGAGGATAATTCTCCCGCTCTACAAGACTCTGGTCCGGCCACACCTGGAGTATGCCGTCCAGTTTTGGGCACCAGTCCTCAGGAAGGATGTACTGGAAATGGAGAGAGTACAAAGAAGGGCCACAAAGCTAATAAAGGGTCTGGACTCTGGAGGATATTAGTGATGAGGAAAGGTTGGGGGCTCTGAACTTATTCTGTCTGGAGAAGAGACACTGGAGAGGGGAGATGATTTCAATGTACAAATACCGTACTGGTGACCCCACAATAGGGAGAAAACTTTTCCCTGGAAGGGAGTTTAATAAAACACGTGGCCACTCACTAAAATTAGGAGAAAAGAGGTTTAACCTTAAACTATGTAGAGGGTTCTTTACTGTAAGAGCGGCAAGGATGTGGAATTCCCTTCCACAGGCGGTGGTCTCAGCGGGGGGCATCGATAGTTTCATAAAACTATTAGATAATCTCCTGAAGGAGCCCAACATACAGGGAGATACAATGTAACACTGACATCTCATCACACGGGGGGGGGGGGGGGGACTTGTGTCTTTTTCATCCTCACCTTCTATGTAACTGTAGCGATACCCCCAGGTAAGAGGGCTGCCTGGATTGTCTTTGGCCCTGAAGTGCACCGCTGTCAACCCCTGGCAATCGGCTCTAACCTCTCGTGGCACAGATAGTAAAGGGGATGATAAAATTGCAATCACTCTAATATTCTCTATGAACCAATCCCACAGTAAGGCACGCAGTATGGTGTAGTACAGTAAATGACACTGACAACCAAATATAACTAACTCTAATATTTTTACTGTTTGAAAAGGTTAAAAGGGTAAACAATATGCAATGTCGCATGCAGAGCCCTGCAATATGGATATACTTATTAAAACATCAAAACGTTCAGCAATATGATAGACAGTCTAACAGACCGCGCTGCGGCTCTCCTCCCTCGTGGACAATATGGCGCCCAGCAATGTCCTATACTACCTAGTCAGGCCTGACTATGATTTGGGTATAGATCGGTGGAAGAAATCTTCGCTAGCAAAACACGGTGATGCACTTTAAGAACAATTGTAATCCACAAAGTAGCGATGATCGGTAACTTTATAATGCCAGAGAGACTGATAGCTCAGTTCTGCAGATAGTCTCCCCGGAGTGTAACTGCAATCACTGTGATGGCCCTGAATAAAGTTTTTTATAATCAAAATTTTATTTTATTTTATTGTAAACTTCAAACATTTTACATTTCCATAAAAGCCAATAAGCATTGCAAGGCAGAACCAAGTACAAAATTACCTTATCAGAATAATAATAATCATATCACCCCTCCCCCCCCCCCCCAAGAGAAAGGAAAGAAGAGAGAGAAAGAGGAGAAAAAAAAAGGGAGAAAAAAAAAGAAAAGAAAAGAAAACATATAATTCCCTCTCCCCCCCTCCTTCAGCACCATCCCTGACTGCAGTGGAGTGAGTCTGTTCTGTCCCCATTCACTCCTTCCCTTCTACTTATATTGTGTGTTATCCTACTGTGTCCTTCTTTATCCCTTGGGCAGTGCTCCCTCGTGCTTCCAAAGAGGCCACGAGTGGCCATGGTGTCTATTATTTTTATGTGGGGGGGAAGAAAATAAGAAATTATACACACATACATATATATATACACACATACATATATATATACACATACATATATATACACATACATATATATACACACATACATATATATATATATATATATATATATACATATACACACATACATATATATACACACATACATATATATACACATACATATATATACACATACATATATATATATATACACACATACATATACACACATACATATATATATACACACATACATATATACACACATACATATATATACACATACATATATACACACATACATATATATACACACATACATATATATATATACACACACATACATATTGTGAGGGGGTTAGCTCGGCAGCGGGTGTGTGTGACCCCCGGGATGGGCTCCCCACACAAAACAGGCCCAGCAGACGGAGGTCGTGGTTTTCAAGATCAAAAGGTGCGGTTTATTTCTCTATGTACAGTGACAAAAACACAGCAAAGCAAAAAGAAACATAAACAAAATAAATCCTGGTCAGTTTGACCTCTGACTAAACATGCAGGTTTCCTAAACTAACAACTGGGATCAGCCTGGTGCTGTCCTAGTCCCTAAGTCCCTGGTTTAGTAAAAGTCCAAACAAATAGCCACACAGGCTTTGCCTCACCGCACAGGGGTTCACTCTCCCTAGACAGTCCACACAGGTCTGGTTCCAGGCATGAGCTAACACCTAATGAAGCTGGGAGTTTTTATAGAGGCCTTAAACGTACTGACAAGCTTCAGCTGGTCTCATCAACTCCCTGCCTGCACGACGCCCAGCCCTCTCCCTAGAGGTATGAATCATCCATGAGCCCACTAGCCTCAGCTGGGCTTCATCAACTCTCTCCCTAGTTGTATAAGTCGGCATAAAGCCTGAATCTGGGAGAAATATATCTACCCCCCTGGATGCAACCAGGTGACTTTACCTTCCTGCTGTCACATACCCCCCCCCCCTCTTGTTTTAACCTTGGGGTTGGAACACCAGCAATCAGGCATTCATGTACTCGAGACAAAGCATCCACATTCCCCATTTGAACGCCAGGGCGATGCTTTACTGTGAAGTTGAATTCCTTTAGGGCCAGGAACCACCTATTTACTCTATTTGTCTCCTTGTTTTGAGCCATCCACTTTAACGGAGCGTGATCCGTAACCATGTCAAAGCGCCTACCTAGCAGATAGTACCGAAGGGAATCTAGAGCCCACTTCACCGCTAAACACTCCTTTTCAACCGTGGCGTAATTTACCTCATGGGACTTCAACTTCCTGCTGAGGTAAATGACTGGGTGCTCTTCCCCGTTCCAGACCTGGGACAATACTGCTCCTAACCCCACATCTGACGCATCACTTTGTACGACAAAGTCTTTAGAGAAGTCGGGTGAGTACCACACTGGCTGGCTACATAAGGCTTGTTTCAAGAATTGGAATGCTGCCTCAGCCTCGGGGGTCCATTTAATCATGACCGACCCTTTCCCTTTCGTCAGGTTGGTTAGGGGCACAGCCTTAGAAGCAAAGTGGGGAATGAAGCGCCGATAATAACCCGCGATTCCCAGAAAGGCTCGTACCTGCTTCTTACTGTTGGGACGTGGCCAACTCTGGATGGCCTCGACTTTGTTGAGTTGGGGTTTTATTACTCCCCTGCCAATGGTGTACCCAAGATATTTGGCCTCCTCCTGCCCAATGGTACACTTCTTGGGGTTAGCCGTAAACCCCGCTTCCCGAACAGAGTCCAGGACTGCTTGCACTTTTGGCAGATGTGAGGCCCAATCTGTGCTATGGACAATTACGTCATCCAGGTAAGCCGCAGCATACTTCCGATGGGGCCTCAGTATCTGGTCCATTTTCCGCTGGAATGTGGCCGGCGCATTCTGTAACCCGAACGGCATTCTCTTATATTGGAACGCCCCGTCTGGGGTTACAAATGCGGTTTTCTCTTTGGCCGACTTGGCCAGGGGAATTTGCCAATACCCTTTTGTGAGGTCAAGAGTCGTCATGTATCGGGCTGTTCCCAGCCGGTCGATCAACTCATCTATACGTGGCATGGGGTAGGTGTCAAATTTTGTAACTTTGTTCAACTGACGAAAATCGTTACAAAATCGCCAGCTCCCATCCGGTTTAGGCACCAACACAATGGGACTAGACCAATCACTTTGGGACTCCTCTATCACCCCTAAGTTCAGCATTTTCTGTACTTCCTCCCGTATTGCCTCCCGTCGGGCCTCTGGGATCCGATAGGGTTTTAACTTCACCCTTTCACCGGGCGGGGTAATGATGTCATGCTCTACCCCAGATGTTTGTCCCGGCAGCTCAGAGAACACCTCCTTGTTGCGAAGCACAAACTCCTTAACCTCCTGTTGTTGGGGTTGTGACAAGGTGGCTGCTATTCCAACCTCCGGAATCACGCAACCAGTTTGAGCTGGTGACCAAGTTTCTGCGACTAGGGACTCTCTATCCCTCCAGGCTTTCAACAGATTAACGTGATAGATCTGTTCGGGCTTTCGCCTTCCTGGTTGTCTGACCTTGTAATTCACTTCGCTCACTTTTTCCATTATCTCGTAGGGGCCTTGCCATTTGGCAAGGAATTTACTTTCAACCGTAGGGACAAGTACCAATATCCTATCCCCCGGGGAAAAGGTACGGGTCTTGGCTCCACGGTTGTACACTCTCTGCTGTGCCAACTGCGCTTGGGCCAAATGTTCCTTCACGATGGGCATTACCTGTGCAATTCGATCTTGCATCAGGGCGACATGCTCAATCACACTCCTGTGGGGAGAACTCTCACTTTCCCAAGTTTCCTTGGCAATATCCAACAGCCCTCTTGGGTGTCTCCCATACAGTAACTCAAAGGGGGAGAATCCCGTAGAGGATTGGGGCACCTCCCTAATAGCAAACATCAAATAAGGAAGTAGACAGTCCCAATCCTTTCCATCTCTATCCACCACTTTCTTCAACATTTGTTTTAGGGTTTTGTTGAATCTTTCAACCAGCCCATCGGTTTGGGGGTGATACACAGACGTACGCAATTGCGTCACTTTGAACAATTTACACAGCTCTTTCATAACCCGGGACATAAAGGGTGTACCTTGGTCCGTAAGCAGTTCTTTACAAATACCCACCCGGCTAAAAACAAGAGATAGCTCTTTGGCTATGGTTTTGGCCGAGGTATTTCGGAGAGGGATCGCTTCTGGATAACGGGTGGCATAGTCCATTATAACTAATATGTACTGGTGCCCCCTAGCGGACTTGATTATAGGACCTACCAAATCCATTGCGATCCTCTCAAACGGGACCTCAATGATGGGTAGAGGGACCAGCGGGCTACGGAAATGTGGCATCGGGGCCGACCTCTGACACACAGGGCAGGAGGAACAATAATTTTCTATGTCCTTCATCACCCCAGGCCAATAGAATCTCTGTAATACCCTCTCTCGGGTTTTCTCTGTCCCCAGATGACCTCCAAGAATGTGCCCATGGGCCAACTCCAACACCAACTTCCTGTAAGGTTTGGGCACCACAAGCTGCTCAACGGTTTCTTCTGCCCTTTTTGCCACCCGATACAGTAGGTCCTTCTCTACGCTGAAGTATGGGTAAGTGCAGGTATTATCTGGGTTCACTAACTCGCCATTTCCACTACGTTTTCCCGTGCCTTTATTAGGGCGGGGTCTTTTAACTGTTCTGTGGCAAAATTTTCCCTGTGAACCTCAAGATCAGAAAACTCCACAGACGGTAGGTTTTCGTCTGAGGAGGTGGGCTCCTCTCCAGTTTCTTGAGTCTCGCCTGCCAATACTGACAAGGGAAATTCTGGAGAGTCCTCACCACTCTCAGAGGAGTTCTGGCTATCACCTTCCTGGTACATAGGGGCACCAGTGGGGGGCTCAGGATCATCCCACAGTTCCCAGAACTTCGGAAAATCCCTTCCCACAATGGCATCATGCGGTAGTTGAGATACTAACCCCACTGGATGAGAGAGGGTACCTTTGGGGGTCTCGAAACACACTGTAGTCACTGGATACTCTCGGGTGTCCCCATGCACACAAATAACAGCTACCTTGCTATTCCCAGAGACCTCTGTTTTAACTAATTCAGCCTTTATCAGGGTCACAAGGCTACCTGAATCCAGTAATACCACAACATTTCTACCATTAATACACATTTTGCATAAATGTTTCTCAGTTCCCCGAATGGCAGTGCATGCGACTGTCGCACACAGCGACTGACGTCTGTCCGTCAGAAAGTCACATTGCATGGGTTCCTCCACAACCGGGCAATTTGCTGCAATATGTCCCGCTTGCCGGCAGCGGTAGCAAACAATCCTTTTGGCTGCCTCTTGAGCCCCCGACTTCCCAGGCTGAGCTCCCACCCTCTCACTCTCTCCACCCTCACCCCTTGGAATCATCTTATCCGCCCCTGGGGATGGTCTGGTCTTAGGGTGGAAAGTCCGAGAGTCTCTGGAAGAGGCCGTCAGGTTCTCTGCAGCCAAGTATCTCTCTACACGATCCACAAGTTTACCGGCCGTTTCTGGGTCTCCATGGCTTACCCACTTTTGAATGGCGGTAGGAAGAGCTCTCAAGAAACGATCCATCACAACACGTTCCACAATCTCCGGTGCGGACAAAGTCTCTGGCTGTAGCCACTTCCTGCTCAGGTGAATGAGATCATACATTTGAGACCTGGGGGGTTTTCCAAGCTGGAAAGTCCAGTTATGCACACGCTGAGCCCGGACAGCCAGGGTGACACCCAGCCTTGCCAATATTTCAGCTTTTAGCATCACATAGTCTTTTGCTTGGTCAGGCTCTAGGTCATAGTAAGCTTTCTGCGATTCACCAGTTAACAGAGGAGCCACCAGTCCAGCCCACTGCTCCTCA